>OX336389.2:23246980-23548289 GCA_946902985.2 Meconema thalassinum | reverse complement strand
CCCTACACAAGGCTATACATGTTAGTTCTAAACACTTAGTGATTAATTGTATATTCAATTTTTGTACAAAGCTTATACAAGCACGTTTTTATGAGGTAAAACTTTGTTAAATAGCTGCATGCGACACACAAAGTATGTTGCCGCTATCTAGCGGTGACTATGAGAACTACTTGAACGACCAGCATGCTACCTAGTGCTCCATTTCAACACTCGCTCACTGAACGACCAGCATGCTATCTAGCGGTCGATAGCAATACTTCTCAACTACCAGCCTGCTATCTATCGGTCAATATGACAACTCACTCAACTACCAACATGCTACATGGCTTTTTTGGTCAGTTTTTTGTTGGCTTTTTTTTGGTCAGTTTCTGTTGGCTTATGTTGGCTTTTATTGGCTTTTGTTGGCTTTTGTTGGCTTTTGTAGGCTTTTTTGTTGGCTTTTGTTGGCTTTCATATTTGCTCTTGCTTGTGGGGGCTTATTATTTGGTCTTGGAAAGTATGTCAGTCCTTTTTTTTATGGCTGCAAAATGCTTACAGCCATGTTTGTAAGCAGCAACAACAACAACAACAGCAACACACAAAATTCCAAAAAAAAATCCAAAGTACTCTAAGGTTTATCAATGACTCTCAACTCTTACACTTACCTCTATCCCATGCATAGTCAAAAATTAGTGTATTTTTCAAATTTTTCAAAAATATTTGGAAAGTTGGCTATATCATTAATCTAAAAATCCTGAAAAGACATATGTTAACTCCAACACCTACCTCTATACCACTCTCAGTCCAAAAATAGTGTATTTTTCAAATTTTCCAAAACATATTTCCAAAATGGGTTATATTTCCAAAATTAAAAAGTTAACAAAAACGTTTGTTTGACATAAATGAATGGCCTTTGTCCCCTCTACCACTATACCAAGTCCCAGGTCTCCAGGACAAAAAAATAAAATTTTTAAAAAGCGTTTTATTTCCAAAATTAGGAATTTTACAAACACATTTGTCTGACGTAAATCAATGGTCATTACCCCCTCTATCCCCACACTAAGTCTCATGTCTTTAGAACAACAAAAATAAAATTTTGAAAATGGACTTATATTTCCAAAATTAGGAATTTTACAAAAACGTTTGTCTGACGTAAATCAGTGGTCATTACCCCCTCTACCCCCCACACTAAGTCTCATGTCTCTAGAACAACAAAAATAAAATTTTGAAAATGGGCTTATATTTCCAAAATTAGGAATTTTACAAAAACGTTTGTCTGAAGTAAATCAATGGTCATTACCCCCTCCACCCCCACACTAAGTCTCATGTCTCTAGAACAACAAAAATAAAATTTTGAAAATGGGCTTATATTTCCAAAATTAGGAATTTTACAAAACCGTTTGTCTGACGTAAATCAGTGGTCTTTACCCCTTCTATCCCCATACCAAGTCTCAGGTCTCTAGGTCAACAAAAATAAAATTTTGAAAATGGCCTATATTTCCAAAATTAGGAATTCTACAAAAAAGTTTGTCTAACGTAAATCAATCGTCTTTACCCCCTCTATTCCCATACCAAGTCTCAGGTCTCTAGGTCAACAAAAATAAAATTTTGAAAAAATGGTCACTATTTTGGAAACTAGGAATTCTACGAAAAAGTTTGTTTAACATAAATGAAAGGTCTCTATCCCCTCTACCTGTAAACCAAGTCCCAGGTCTGTAGGACAAAAATGAAAAAAGTTCAACTGGGAAAGTAGGCGATTTTTCATAAAACCAAACATTCTAAAAAGTGTTCTATGGGTATAAAAGAATGGTCTCTATGTCCTTTATTTTTATAATAAAACTTTTTTATTTTTTGAGTTTTTTTGAAAAAGTTCAATTTTGAAATTTTTATATTTTGGAAACTAACAAGTTTACAAAAATGTTTGTTTGACATAAATAAATGGCCCTGACCCCCTCTACCAACAAAATAAATTTCAAGTCTCTAGGACTAAAACTGTACAGTAGTGGAGTAGTGGCGCTTCTAACGCACTCCAAAACCCTCCTTGCCCCACTACTAAGCCTCAGGCATGTAAAATGGGTGGGTTAGAAGCACCACTACTCCACTACTGTACAGTTTTAGTCCTAGAGACTTGAAATTTATTTTGTTGGTAGAGGGGGGTCAGGGCCATTTATTTATGTCAAACAAACATTTTTGTAAACTTGTTAGTTTCCAAAATATAAAAATTTCAAAATTGAACTTTTTCAAAAAAACTCAAAAAATAAAAAAGTTTTATTATAAAAATAAAGGACATAGAGACCATTCTTTTATACCCATAGAACACTTTTTAGAATGTTTGGTTTTATGAAAAATCGCCTACTTTCCCAGTTGAACTTTTTTCATTTTTGTCCTACAGACCTGGGACTTGGTTTACAGGTAGAGGGGATAGAGACCTTTCATTTATGTTAAACAAACTTTTTCGTAGAATTCCTAGTTTCCAAAATAGTGACCATTTTTTCAAAATTTTATTTTTGTTGACCTAGAGACCTGAGACTTGGTATGGGAATAGAGGGGGTAAAGACGATTGATTTACGTTAGACAAACTTTTTTGTAGAATTCCTAATTTTGGAAATATAGGCCATTTTCAAAATTTTATTTTTGTTGACCTAGAGACCTGAGACTTGGTATGGGGATAGAAGGGGTAAAGACCACTGATTTACGTCAGACAAACGGTTTTGTAAAATTCCTAATTTTGGAAATATAAGCCCATTTTCAAAATTTTATTTTTGTTGTTCTAGAGACATGAGACTTAGTGTGGGGGTGGAGGGGGTAATGACCATTGATTTACTTCAGACAAACGTTTTTGTAAAATTCCTAATTTTGGAAATATAAGCCCATTTTCAAAATTTTATTTTTGTTGTTCTAGAGACATGAGACTTAGTGTGGGGGGTAGAGGGGGTAATGACCACTGATTTACGTCAGACAAACGTTTTTGTAAAATTCCTAATTTTGGAAATATAAGTCCATTTTCAAAATTTTATTTTTGTTGTTCTAAAGACATGAGACTTAGTGTGGGGATAGAGGGGGTAATGACCATTGATTTACGTCAGACAAATGTGTTTGTAAAATTCCTAATTTTGGAAATAAAACGCTTTTTAAAAATTTTATTTTTTTGTCCTGGAGACCTGGGACTTGGTATAGTGGTAGAGGGGACAAAGGCCATTCATTTATGTCAAACAAACGTTTTTGTTAACTTTTTAATTTTGGAAATATAACCCATTTTGGAAATATGTTTTGGAAAATTTGAAAAATACACTATTTTTGGACTGAGAGTGGTATAGAGGTAGGTGTTGGAGTTAACATATGTCTTTTCAGGATTTTTAGATTAATGATATAGCCAACTTTCCAAATATTTTTGAAAAATTTGAAAAATACACTAATTTTTGACTATGCATGGGATAGAGGTAAGTGTAAGAGTTGAGAGTCATTGATAAACCTTAGAGTACTTTGGATTTTTTTTTGGAATTTTGTGTGTTGCTGTTGTTGTTGTTGTTGCTGCTTACAAACATGGCTGTAAGCATTTTGCAGCCATAAAAAAAAGGACTGACATACTTTCCAAGACCAAATAATAAGCCCCCACAAGCAAGAGCAAATATGAAAGCCAACAAAAGCCAACAAAAAAGCCTACAAAAGCCAACAAAAGCCAACAAAAGCCAATAAAAGCCAACATAAGCCAACAGAAACTGACCAAAAAAAAGCCAACAAAAAACTGACCAAAAAAGCCATGTAGCATGTTGGTAGTTGAGTGAGTTGTCATATTGACCGATAGATAGCAGGCTGGTAGTTGAGAAGTATTGCTATCGACCGCTAGATAGCATGCTGGTCGTTCAGTGAGCGAGTGTTGAAATGGAGCACTAGGTAGCATGCTGGTCGTTCAAGTAGTTCTCATAGTCACCGCTAGATAGCGGCAACATACTTTGTGTGTCGCATGCAGCTATTTAACAAAGTTTTACCTCATAAAAACGTGCTTGTATAAGCTTTGTACAAAAATTGAATATACAATTAATCACTAAGTGTTTAGAACTAACATGTATAGCCTTGTGTAGGGAATATTGGGGTCCTTAGCAAGAAAGAGTGCCTAACACACATGAGTGTACAGCCTTTTGATATGCAGTAAGTACCTGATAACCTTGAGTAGGCCATAAGAATATTTTCAGTTGACTACTACCTGTCACAGTGTTTACATTGTGAAAGACCGTTGAAGCAACCAGTCTTTAGCTTTGTCATAAGCAGTGAGCAGCTGTTACCCTTAACCAGGGGTACATTAGAGGACCCTTATCAAGAATATCATCAGTTGACTACCACCATTCACAGTGACCACATCGTGAAAGACTGTCAAAACAACTATTGTACAGCCTTGTACTACACAGTAAGTAGCTGTTGGTCTTGACTATTGTATATTAGAGAACCCTTAGCAAGTATATAATCAGTTGACTACTACTTGTTACAGTGTTCACATCGTGAAAGACCGTCTCACTGTCCAGTCTACAGCCTTGTCATACGCTGTAAAGAGCTGTTGGTCTAGACTAGGGGTATATTAGTGGACCCTTAACAAGAATATCACCAGTTGACTACTACCTCTCACGGTGTTCACATCGTGAAAGACCGTCTCACTGACCAACCTCTAGCCTTGTGATACGCAGTAAGCAGCTGTTTGCAGAAATCAACATTCGTAATGGAAGAAGCCATTCCTAGCTATATGTGTAAAGAGTGTGGAAAGACTTTTCTTCGAGACTATCATAGGAAGCGACATGAAGTATCGTGTGGTGAATTTCATGAGTGTAAAACGTGTGGCTGTACATTCAACAATGCCTACAATGGACGTCGTCATGAAGAATGTTGTAATGTTGTGTCGGCAGCTAAGAGACAAAAAGCAGAGCCTACAAAACATTACCTACTGTCATTGGTCCCTGACAAAAATGGACTTATTGAATATGAGACATCTTTTGAAGGTCGACTTAAATCCTATTTCATTCGTTGCGATACGTGCAAGGATTTAAATTCATACCTTAAAGAGTCCAAACAGCAAATAATACAAGCTATGCAGAAAGAACTAGCAATGCACAAGTCGATAAAAGTTAATCTTGTTGCTGAATGTAGATTCATTCATACATCTACCAATGAAATTACAGATCGTGCTTTTAAAACACGAAATCAGGCCCTATTTTTGGAAACGGACTTAAGTAGTTTCTTGGAAACACAATTTACAAAGTTAACTACGGAAATGGAAGAATCTGAGCTAAAAGGCAGTAATTGGGCTTTGTTAGCAGTGGAAGGAGTACGATTGAAAATAAATAAGTACAATCCCTTGCGTGGAAGCACATATATTCCATTACCAGCAGCTATACAAGCAAGAAAAGCCTGCATTAATCCTCAAAACTTTAAGGACGAGAGGTGTTTTATGTATGCCATTTTAGCAAAACTGGTTAAAACTGATGCTAAACGCGTTAGTAAATACAAGGATCTGGAAAACAAGTATGATTTTTCAGTAATATCATTTCCTACATCGCTAGCTGACATTCCCAAATTTGAAAAAGCCAACGATATATCCATTAATGTATTTGGATTGGAACAAGACAAGAAATTGTTCCCTCTGAAGGTTGTGGATCAAGAGCTGCAAGACCATCGCGACCTCCTTTTGCTAAGTTCATCATCCGGCCAGAACCACTACGTCTTTATCAAAGATTTTGATAAACTAGTAAGACATCAGATTACCCGCCATGAACATAAAATATATACGTGTAAACGGTGTTTTACACACTTTGATAATCGATATGGACAACAAGGAATGGAAAAAATGAAAGAACATAGAGCTTTGTGTGTCCAGCATGACATTGCTAGGGTTGAAATGCCTATTAAAAACCCCATTGTCAAATTCTTAAATGTTGAAAAAATGCTGAGAATACCTTACGTTATCTATGCTGATTTTGAAAGTATACTGTTACCCTATCAAACATGTCTACCTAATCCTGAGGCAAGTTATACAGTGCCATACCAGAGTCATGTTCCTATGAGCTTTGGTATATACGTTAAACCCTCACCTGCTGTGGAACACATAAAGACAAATCTTTCAAGCCAACCTGTTATTTATCGTGGGCCTGACGCTGCAGAAAAGTTTATGGACTGTTTGATCTCAATAGCTAATGAAATTGATCGCCTTTACAGCTTAAATGTTCCAAAGGCCTTAACTCAGGCTCAAGAAGCAGAGTTCCAATGTTCTGAAACCTGTTATTTGTGTCAAAAACCATTTACCCAACAGGACTGGAAAGTTCGAGACCACTGCCATATTACAGGGGAATACCGTGGAAGTGCTCACAATAACTGTAATTTGAGGTGTAAAACACGAAACCCCGTTCCTGTGTTTCTACATAATATGAGTGGCTACGACGCAAATTTCATTGTAAAGCAATTGGGGTGTACTACTGAGAGAGTGGATGTTATCGCTAACTCCAAAGAAAAGTACATTTCCTTTACCAAATATGTAGGAAATGTTAAGCTTAGATTTGTGGATACGTTTCGGTTAATGCCGAGTAGTTTGGAAAACTTAGTTTCCAACTTAACATCATACCCTGAAACAGACAAGTACTTTGGAAAAGAAAATGCAATGCTCATGACTCGTAAAGGGGTATTTTGTTATGACTACATTGACTCATGGGAAAAGTTAAGTGAAACGTGTTTACCTCCAAAAGAGGCATTCTTTAACAAATTAAGTCAAGAAGATGTTAGTCAAGAAGACTATGAACATGCCAAAAATGTCTGGAATCAGTTCAACATTAATACTCTAGGGGAATATAGTGACCTCTACCTAACTTCAGATGTACTCCTTCTTGCAGACAGCTTTGAAACGTTTAGAAACAAAACACTAGAAACACACCGAGTGGATGCTGCACACTTCTTTACTTCGCCTGGTTTAAGTTTCGAGGCAATGCTCCTTTACACAGGCATTGAACTGGAATTGCTACAGGATTACGATCAGATTCTTTTAATCGAGTCTGGAATACGTGGAGGCATATGCCAGGTGTCTCATCGGTATGCTGAAGCTAACAATAAATACATGGAAACCTATGATTCTGAGAAACCATCGCAGTTTATTACCTATGATGATGCCAACAACCAATACGGGTGGGCTATGTGCCACTCCCTTCCTTATGGTGGATTTCAGTGGGTTTCTCCAGATACTGTTGATCTAGAAAAACTAAAGAAAGACGATCCTGTGGGATACATTCTAGACGTTGATGTTGATTACCCATCTGACCTTCATGATCTACACAACGATTTACCTTTCCTACCAGAGTGTACACAACCTAAGGATTCGTCTCTGAAAAAACTAATTCCTCATCTTGGAAATCGAAGGCGATATGTTGTTCACTACATGGCATTAAAACAGGCTTTAGATCATGGAATAAAATTGATAAAAATTCATCGTGTGTTAAAGTTTAAACAAAGACCTTGGTTAAAGGCATACGTTGATTTTAATAACAACCTTCGAAAACAAGCCAAAAATGATTTTGAGAAAAATCTGTACAAATTATTCAACAATGCCATTTTTGGGAAAACAATGGAAAATATCCGTAAAAGAATAGACATACGTCTTGTGACTGACAGCAAAAAGGCAGAAAAGCTAATAGCAAAGCCGACATTTATCGACAGAACAATTTATGGCCCTAACCTAGCTGCTTTCCACATGGCTAAACGTAACATTGTATTCAATAAGCCTATATATATTGGAATGTGTATACTGGATATTTCAAAAACTCTCATGTATTCCCACCACTATGATGTCCTGCTACCTTATTATGGCATGGACAATCTTAAACTCATGTATATGGATACTGACTCGTTCATATATTTGGTTAACACCCCAGATGTATATCAAGACAAGTTGGATTTCCTACAACACCTGGACACATCAGATTATCCTACTAATCACATATGTTACTCTACATCAAACAAGAAAACGTTGGGGAAATTTAAAGACGAGGCTTGTGGACAAATTATAAAAGCATTTGTTGGACTTAGAGCTAAAATGTATGCTTTAGACATAAATGGTAAAGAAATCAAAAAGATTAAAGGTATTAGCAGAGGTGTTGTCAAAAATTGTATAAGCTTTCAAGATTATAAGGATTGTGTCATGAAAAACAATGTAAAAAGAATACCCATGAACATTATCGCTTCTAAACAACATGACATATCATCTATAAGGCTAAACAAAATTGCTTTGTGTCCTGGTGATGATAAAAGAGTGATTGATGCTAATGGTATAGGTACACATGCCTATGGTCATTACTCAATAATTGACCATGCTTAAAGAGTTAAGTTATGAATATCAAAATCTTCTGCCTGCAACTAGCAAATACATAAAACAAAACAATTTAGGAAATAAAACAATAGCACTACAAAAATAAAAAAATAGTATTCATAATCAAAAATAAATAAAATAGAAAACAAAATAAAAACAACTGTACAATTTATAACAAAAAATAGACTATATATAAAATGTATTTAAGTGTAAATAGTGTACATGTATTTCAAATAAAAAATATTGTATGGACACTGCTTGTACATTTTTAATTACTACCCACCTCTCTCCACTCCTAATGCAAAATGAACATGTAAAACACGAATTGGAAAATCCATGTTTCCATATTGACAAAATAGAAAAAACATTGAACTAAAATTTTAAAAACTGTAAATGGGAATTTGGTAAATTGACAAATGTGTAAACAACAAAATGCATAATCCATGTTTCCATATCATGAAATTGAAAAACTTTAAATTGACATTTAAAAAAAATGAAAATGGGAAATTGGAAAATTGACAAATGTGTAAACAACAAAATGCAAAATCCATGTTTCCATATTATGAAATTAAAAAAAAATTAAAACTGACATTTAAAAAAACTGAAAATGGGAAATTGGAAAATTGACAAATGAGTAAACAACAAAATGAAAAAAAAAAACGGTTGGGTAGTGATCATGTTGTACAGTAGCCAATAAGACTAGCATAAGGAGAGTTGCATGTGTCCTTATATACTTTGTGTATGTGCATTAGCCCTTTGGATTAGCTTAAGTTAGGTTTGGTAAAGTTAGGTTTAGTGAGGTTAGGTAAGTGACTTTTTTCGGAAAATGGAAATTGTAAAATCTAAAATCAAAAAATATTAAATTTAAAATGTAAAATAAAAAAATTAAAACTGAAATACAAAAAATCAAAAAAGTGAAATCTAAAAAAGTAAAATGAAAAAATCAAAAATCTATAATGTTAAAATGTAAAATGTTAAAATGTAAAATCTAAAATCTTAAAATGAGGTTTCTGGGGTTAGGTTAGGTTAGGTTAGGTTATAACTAAGTTTATTATTTGTGCTCTCTCATTTGTTCTTACTTTCTTGCATACACTATTTGATATTACTTTTTCTGTCACTTTTTGCTCTTATATTTGCACTTACTTTGAAGTTAGGTTAGGTGAAATTAGGTGAGGAAATGCTTGGTTAGGTTAGGTTAGGTTAGGTTAGGGTAGGTTATAACTAAGTTTATTATTTGTGTTCTTACATTTGCTCTTAATTTTTTCATTACAATTTTTGCTCTCACTTTTTTTGCTTGCACTTTGAAGTTAGGTTAGGTTAGGTTAGGTTAAGTTGGGTTAGGTTAGGTTAGGTTAAGTTAGTTTAGGTTAGGTTAGGTTAGGTTAGGTTAGGTTAGGTGTGGTTAGGTTATAACTAAGTTTATTATTTGTGCTCTCACATTTGCTCTTACTTTTTGCTAATTTTTTTTCGCTTGCAATTTTAAATTAGGTAGGTTACGTTAGGTTAGGTTATGATAGGTTAGGTGAGGTTAGGTTAGGTGAAGTTAGGTTAGGTTATAACTTAGGTTATTATGTGTGCTCTCACATTTGCTTTCATATTTGCTCTGACTTTGAAGTTAGGTTAGGTTAGGTTAGGTTAGGTGAAGTTGGGTTAGGCAGAATGGTTGAGGTATGAATCAAAAGCCAGATCCTGTAAGTTTTGCCTCACAAGGCTGAGTGTACCCCGTTCCACTCATGAGACCAGAAATTAAATTTCTTGGCAGAGCCGGGATTCGAACCTCAGGAATGACCTCCAAGAATGCTAGTCACTACACTAAGTGGTTGACAATATAAGGCTGGTCTTGATTGTACACGATCAATTAATAATTACCTAATAATAATAATAATAATAAATATTCCATTTAGCAACTACACGGCCGAACTCTCCCTGTGACATCATTCATGGTCTCAGGACATGGCGGCCATCTTGCCCATTAGCCCCTGCCCCAGCTCTGACTGACCCCTCCATAAGAATAACATAGAGTGATTGCGCGCGGCGGCCATCTTGCCCATTAGCCCCTGCCCCAGAACCGCCCTTTATATCCTACTCACATCAAAGTACAACAGCGTTTTGTAATAAATATGTCATGCATGTGTATTGCTTTTGCTTATAAAAATAAAAACAACTGCTGCACGTGCAGTTATTGGAATTGAGCAAATTTTGTTTGTTTCACTATTAGCTCTTTAGCTGTGACACTTGTGTTCAGTAATGCTTTTCATATTTGAAAGCTCGTGACTTATAAATGACAATAGAAATGAAATGAAAATCCACAGCCTGCTTCCAGTCTCCGACCGGGTCAGGAATGGAATGAATGAAGCCCCCATCTAGCGGCGAGGATATGAACTGTGCCGGCTGCCGAGGCCTGACGCACTCCTTTGGGGCAATGATTAAATGAATGACAGATAAAATGAAATGATAGTGGAGAGTGTTGCTGGAATGAAATTTTAACAGGGAAAACCGGAGTACCCGGAGAAAAACCTGTCTGCCTCCGTTTTGTCCAGCATAGATCTCACATGGAGTGACCGGGAATTGAACCACGGACCCAGCGGTGAGAGGCCGGCGTGCTGCCGCCTAAGCCACGGAGGCTTCCAAATGACAATAGAAATAATATATACAATTTTCAACATTTCACTGTGAATTTGAAAAATGTTATGTTAAAACGCTTCACCCATGAAAAAGTAAAACAGGAGAGTAAAAGTGTACATGAGTTATATTCCTCGTCGGGAATAGAACCCACAACCACCAATATTAATGGATTCAGCTTCTAAAAGCTGAATTATTATTATTATCATTACTGCAAGTGTCAGCCGAGTTTCAACAGACAGTATGTATGCTAATTTCCCAATACTAAGTGACTCGAGCTGTGTATAATCTGATAACAACTCAAAGTCCAGATGACGCACAAACTCGTGCCCTGCCAGCTATGAATAATTTCCCAGTATAATATTTAGTAACAACTCGAGGTCCAAATGACACATACCCTTGTGACTAGCAAGCTATGAGTAATTACCAAACAGCTCAGGGTTCAGATGAGACACAGTCTCGTGCTTGACAGAGTCCATCCAGATATTTCCGTGACGTATGTTTCCTACTCCAAAACCTCCAGTAGTCCCTTTCACGTGTGTCCCCCTCTACTCTGGTAACTAGCCAGTAAGATTATACTGTATCCCACCTAAAGGGATTGACATGTGACTTGTTTAATTCTAATAAAACCCTGGACTCACAGAGCTCCAGTCTCTTGTAACTCAGTAATCTTAAGACTAACCAACTGAACTGGTTGGCAGTCGGGCTTCATGCCTCGGCACTTGTAAATAACTTCAAATGTATTAGTGACTAGTCGAAACAATAAATATATCAATTAAACTCTTCGCTTCATTTGAAATAGATATCACTCAGACTCGTGGAGAACCTGTGAGGACCTAGCTTAGCAAGCTAACCACGAACAATTGTTAAGCGACAAACTTAACTGGAATCCCGTCCGGGATTCGAGTCGAGTAACTTAACTGGGGGCCAGCCGTCCGAGATAGATAAATGATCGCCACTAGATCTAGGTGCTAGTTAGATGAAGTGTTCAGACAACGATCTAGAATCGCCTTTCGTCACTCGTCTAGCAAAGCCAGTTATCTTCCCGCAAACTACTGAAGTAATCTATTTCATTTGAACCAGCCAGCTAGTTAGGAGTGGAACTGACAACTTCACTGGAGGCTTTTCGAACACAACCGACTACGCTAGCTTGAAGGAAGGAAGCTCGCAGACAACGCTCCAGCAGCGCCTTTCGCAGCAACCAACCGCCATCGCCGTACGAGTGTACCGACAGCTCTGAAAAGGGGCTCGCTCGCTCGACGTCGCCGAAGAGAACCAACCGACTACGGAACGAGAGGAAGTAAGCCGACAACGCTCCAAGAATCCAAGGATCGAAGCAGCGCCTTTCGACTACAGCCTATCGCCGTACGTTGCTGCTGTACGTGCGCACCGACAGCTCTGAAAAGGGGCTCGCTCGCTCGACATCGCAGAAGAAAAACCAACCGACTACAACTACAGACCAAGGAAGATGCAGTCCAAGCTGATCATCCTTTCCTGCCTGTAAGTTACATTTGAAATACCTTATTTGTACTGCCCAAATATTGCTACCAACAGCATGGTTCATTCTTAACTTACAGTAACAAGAGCAATAATAATAAATTCATTTTAGCCCTTCCAAAGAGGAGTGATTTTGTATAAATCTAAACGGGATTTTCGCATATCACTATTTTCTTTTGAATTAAAAACGTAGATATTAAGATAATAATAAATTTGTTTTGCCTTTCAAATGAAAAAGGATTTAGCTTGATCGAAAGATACGTCGCTTTTCTTATTTCATTTTGAACTAATACTTGTAAAATAAAATTTTAAATAATAAATTCTTGCCTTTCAATCGGAAGCAAATTACGGTAAGCTTTGACTAGCAGAGTTTGCTTTGTTATTTCGTTTGAATTAAATTAATAAATTAAAACAAATAATAAATACATAATAATAAATATTTGTGCCTTTCAAAAAGAATAATCAAAGTGCGTTCTGATTTAGCGGACCTTACACTTTTTATCCCCTTTTTGAATTAATATTGAAACTAAACCTTTTTTTATATAAACAAAAACATCATCATCAATCATCATTCTCATTTCAGAATAAATATCATTTTACTAGCTTATATTGTGGAGAATCTAAACGGGATATCCACATATCATTAATCTTTCAAATTAATAATAATAATAAATAAGTTAATAATTTTCAATTATTCAATTAACTAGTCAATTAATTAATTATAATAAATCACAATGCCTGAGACAGAATTGCTATCAAAATTTGAGTACGCTCAAATACAATTGCTACCCGAATTTAATGGAAGTACGTCTTGCAGTCTAGACTACTTTCTTGCAAGATGTGATAGTTTCTTAAATACTCACAGGAGAGCCAATGCAGTTCCCAACGCTAACATCATTAATGATTTTTTATTTAATGTTGTCAAATCGAAACTAAAAGGAGAAGCTAGTACTATTTTAGATCTGGATGCAAACTCTAGTTATGAGAAATTTAAAGAAAAACTGATCAGGAAATTTGGTGACGTAAAAGATGAAAGACTGCTAGTTCAAGAAATTTCTAATTGCTTCCAAAAGAGAAGTGAGGCTTACACAGATTATCACGACAGACTAGACGCTCTAGTCTTACAATGTAAAAGTTTATGCAAATTAAACTACAGGGATCAGATCTTAGAGCTCAAACTAAGAGAGCTAGACGATCTGAGTTTAAACACTTTCAAAGCCGGAATCTTAGAGCCGTACCGAGCATATCTGCGCTATGCCCAAGTCACAGATTTAAGCCACGCACTGAGACATTGCAGGACTTACGATAATGACCGTGCACACGAGAATTACATGGATCAATTGAGAGGGACACCAAAACTTCCTCCAAATAACCATGCCAGTCACAGACCATTCACGCAGTCATCACCTAACAGATTCAATCAAGCGACACAACCACTAAACCATACTGCTCACAATCCGTTTGCATATCCAAGGCCACAAAGTAACTACTTTCCTCAACCACGTTCTTTCTCCAACCAACCTAATCAACAATTCATGAATCCTAACCCACTACCAAACTTCAGACCCTTTCAAGGTCCGAACCCACCGACTTTCAAACCACAGAACCAACAACCCTTTAAACCAATGAATCGTCCTTATCCTACGCCAAATAACATAGGCCGACGTTTCACACCTAATAACCAAAGTTATCCTAAGCCTATGTCTGGTGTATCCACCATCCGAGGGAATGTAAATGCGCACGCAGAAGAAACCAACGATTGTGACTATGTACCACCAGAATACTTTCAGGGGGCACAATCGTCAGAATATTTTGAAGAAACACAACCGTACGAACACGAGTTCGAATGCGACACAGTCCACCCATCCTCATTCTCATTCAATGAAGATCACGAACAAAGTCAGGATTTTCTCTTGGATCAGTCCTCTCAAGCGAAGACTTAAATAACATAAGAAATGCTCCTAAATTACCATTCATCACTCTATTTGGTTTTAAAATTTTAATAGACAGTGGTGCTTGTAATTCTGTAATGAATCCGACAGTCGCACACGAACACTTTGCAGAATACCTTTACCAAGAACCGTTCTGCATACAATCAGTACATTCGAAAACGATAGGCGAAGAAAACATACGATTCCCTATCTTTTCAGAATATGAAATTGACACTCCCGTAGACTTTAGAGTCATGCAATGGCATGATTATTTCGATGCGCTAATTGGCACAGCTGATTTTGTCAAACTAGGTGCGAAGATAGATTATGAATCGAACCTAGTTACACTAGCCAACAAAGACATACCATTCCATTTTCACTCGAGTAATAAGCAAGTGAATCATTTTCAACCCACAGTAGATACACGTAACACTCCGATTCCTATCAACATCGAGAAAGGAGATGAGTATATTCTGCATTTTAAATATGGTGAAATGTGTCTCTTAGATGCCAAAAACCACCAAGTCATATACCCCACAGAAACACAATTAAAACAAGAGTTTAAGGAACCGATTTTAGTTGAGCCACTAGAAAACATCACTATACAGCCACTGGAAATAAACTCCATTACAGTCGGCGATATTCAAGAATATCCCCACACAAAACTAGAAGAATCTGATTTTGACAAAAGAAAGACTAATCACGTTGCAGATACACTTTCTAGAATACAAGTAAATGTGAACGACGAAACAGTCTCGAATGTAGCCATCCCCGGAGATGCCACATATCAAGACGAAATTGATAATGAAACCATACACTCGAATCAGGAAGATCCTATCTTCACACTGAAAACATCAGAGCGTAATTTGAACCAAAACCGAAATCAAATTATCTTAAAATATGGTAATGTCCCTAAGGTCCTTGAACAGAAACTGTTCAAGAAATACACACGACACGTTATGATAGTAACACAGAAAAACCTTCAACAAGATTTGAACAAACACCTACTTAAAGTAATCAACACCTCAAACAAGTACGCCATTTACTTTAATGATCTAACCCTTGAAATCCCATTCATTAGAACATGCCAGAAATTATTCACGTCAGAGCTAGTAATTATCAGAACAAATAAATTTTTAGAGAACATTGAATGTCCAGAAACACAGAAACAGTTAATCCTACAATATCATTCAATAAATCACAATGGCATTATAGAAACGTTTGAACACCTTCGAACCAAGTACTATTGGCCACACCTAAAAGAACAAATTACAAATGTAATAAATCAGTGTAACTTATGTCATAGAAATAAATATGAAAGACACCCTAACGAGGTATCAAACCAAGGTCCTATAACAGCCGACTACCCATTTGCTCAGATACATATTGATACTCCTCAATGTGTCTCCTCGTCTCCAAAAAGTAATGAATATATTGAGAGACAAGGAAACCAGTTGACAATCTTAAATGAAAGTAAACCCGAACCAAAAGATTCCAATTTCGAGCACTCCTATCAAATAGGCGAAACTGTATATGTCCTAGACCCTCTAACGAGAAATAGGAAATCCAGAAACCTATATAATGAAGGCACAATAACCAAACGTGAAGAAAACCGAGTATACTGCAAAATGAAAAATGGCAAGACCCATGTCAGAAATTTCCGTGACATTAAACCTAAAAGGAAATGTCTTCACATTCCAGGTTCCTATCTGGATAAGCCATCATCTACACCAAACCCATAACAATGTCAGGATTTTATGCCAACCCCATGGG
The DNA here is from genome assembly GCA_946902985.2 of Meconema thalassinum. Classification (NCBI taxonomy): domain Eukaryota; kingdom Metazoa; phylum Arthropoda; class Insecta; order Orthoptera; family Tettigoniidae; genus Meconema; species Meconema thalassinum. Next base: position 23,532,152 of record OX336389.2, on the reverse strand, counting down.
ATCTGTATTAGTAATTAATAGTTACCATAAATTTATGTTTCATTTCAATCTTACTACTTTAAAAGATTCGTACAAAAATATTGATGATACTGTCTCTAGCCTTTTATTAAAAAGTAATAATACCTTTCCGCTCTTAATATATGAACTAACTGAGATAACTAAAAATGCAAAAAAAAGGAATTAAATAAACTAATACCTAATACATCTAATAGAACTAAACGTGGTCTAATAAATTGATTAGGAAAAGTAATTAAGTTCATCTCTGGCAATCTAGACCAGTATGATTTAGATATTTTACAAAGTAAATTAGACATTCTAAAACAAAGCCGCACTAATGAAATTAAACATATAAATAAACTAGTATCATTCACAAATTCAATTGCTCAAAAATGTTATGATAAAATGAATCATGTTAATGGTCAATATGAAGGTAATCCAAGGTATACTTCGAACAGAAGACTTCAAGATAAATCTACTAGAAAACATCCAATACGTGTTACTGTGCATCAACAAATTCCAAGAAATCATGCGAGTGTTTCAAGAGACCATTAGTCTCTCATTTCATGAAATGACAAATGTAAAATTGTTCTCAAGAAAAGACTTAACTAACATAGTCAAACATTTGTTATCAATCTACCCTACACAAAGTATGATCCATACTGATCAATACCATCAGTATGAAAACCTGAAATTGTCAAAGACTCAAGTCCTTATGCTGGACGAAGAAATAATTATAATTCTCTCCATGCCAATAACGGATGGAAACCAATACAAACTATATGATGTAACCCCTATACCCACTATTAATAATATTGTACTTGTTCCGTCTGAAAAATATTACCTACAAGGTCCAATTTTGAAATGGTCCACTGTACCATGTATTAAGAACACTCAAACTTATGTGTGTTTATATTATAACACCAGAATCACAAATTGTAATTTAACAAACACTGCAGGATGTGAATTTGCTTCTGTAAAGAATAATGTAAAAATATTTAGACCCTTAAACAAGGAACACATTCTGTTCCTTACTAAAGATCCAGAGGTAATTTTACAAACGTGCCCAGAATCCCAGAAATCCATACAGATTTCAGGACCACAGGTAATTTATTCTAATGAATCTTGTCCTATTTCCAGTATGGGAATAACTTTACAACAAAAACCTACCAATTACATTCATTCTTTCCCATCCTTAAATATTCAGAATGAACCTGCAATAAAGAATGAAATTAAGTTTCACATTTCCCATTTAGATGTAAAGAAATTGAAACTGGACTTAAAACCAATTCCTCTAACTTCTATTGGTACAAAAATATTCGTATCTACCAATGTCATTCTTGTGATATTAATAACAGGTATTGTTATAATCATGTTCAGGAAAAAACTGTATAAATTATGTAAATCTGTAAAAATTAGAAATAAGAAAAATGTAAATGAAAATGTTACTGAGGACAGTAACGTTAAAGAAAGAGGGGAGGAGTTATATTCCTCGTCGGGAATAGAACCCACAACCACCAATATTAATGGATTCAGCTTCTAAAAGCTGAATTATTATTATTATCATTACTGCAAGTGTCAGCCGAGTTTCAACAGACAGTATGTATGCTAATTTCCCAATACTAAGTGACTCGAGCTGTGTATAATCTGATAACAACTCAAAGTCCAGATGACGCACAAACTCGTGCCCTGCCAGCTATGAATAATTTCCCAGTATAATATTTAGTAACAACTCGAGGTCCAAATGACACATACCCTTGTGACTAGCAAGCTATGAGTAATTACCAAACAGCTCAGGGTTCAGATGAGACACAGTCTCGTGCTTGACAGAGTCCATCCAGATATTTCCGTGACGTATGTTTCCTACTCCAAAACCTCCAGTAGTCCCTTTCACGTGTGTCCCCCTCTACTCTGGTAACTAGCCAGTAAGATTATACTGTATCCCACCTAAAGGGATTGACATGTGACTTGTTTAATTCTAATAAAACCCTGGACTCACAGAGCTCCAGTCTCTTGTAACTCAGTAATCTTAAGACTAACCAACTGAACTGGTTGGCAGTCGGGCTTCATGCCTCGGCACTTGTAAATAACTTCAAATGTATTAGTGACTAGTCGAAACAATAAATATATCAATTAAACTCTTCGCTTCATTTGAAATAGATATCACTCAGACTCGTGGAGAACCTGTGAGGACCTAGCTTAGCAAGCTAACCACGAACAATTGTTAAGCGACAAACTTAACTGGAATCCCGTCCGGGATTCGAGTCGAGTAACTTAACTCATGGACCAGAATTCGGTAATTCTCAGACACAGAGTTAGTGTGATGTGTGACCTTGAATTTGAGATGAAAGTAAATCCAGTCTTCGTTGGATGTTTGAAACAGCAACCCGCATATCCCCTTTCAGCTGCAGCCGAGACCGATGCTTCGTCTTGACGGATGCCATTGCGGAAAATGCTGACTCACACAAGTTGAAGCGAAGGGTAAAAATTTTCAAGAGACTTCGACTTAAATTCATTTCGAAGTATTCCGTCACCTGAGAGTTCTATTAGTTCATACTGTTCTGCCGTTGACAGGTGGGTTGTCACGTTCGTTTCAACCGGACTGCGAATCCAGTCATTCTCAGTTGAAGGTTATGGAAATCTACCCTCGAGTTTATGACGAAGGTTTTAGAGGTGTTCTACGACAATTCCACTAATTTGACAAATATCTAACTCATTTTCTTCCAGGAATTCATTCAGACAATGAAACATCTCACAGTTACCTTTGTCCATCTGGGCTTTCCAAAGTTAAATTTTTCTCTTAAAAGCAAGCACTTTGTCGCTTAGAATGAAAATATTACTATTTCGTCTTTGAAGTGACACGTTAGTTCATTCGTTTTTCAAGTACGTCAGCCAAGTATCACAGTATTATAAGCCATTTCTCATCCAGAAACAGGGTTGCGAGTGTAGGACTGCTGTCCAATAGGAAAATACGAAGTTCATTCCTCAACTCCACAACGCGACGAAGGACTCGACCACGAGACAACCAATGTGCAATAGAAGCGAATCATTTGTAGATCCCATCTCCTCGCAAAGAATGGAAAGTAGCCGACTGTTTAAAGCTCTTGCATTCACAAAATTTACAACACTAATTATATCGTTCAGCACTTTATTGACTTCCGGTTGTAGTACTTTTGAAGCCAATGCCTCCCTGTGTATCATGCAATGGGTGAATTTTACAGAATTAGTGACAACACTCACTCTTGCTCTGAAATCCGTTTTAGTTCCAGGAAATGCCGACTCCCCATCAGTACATATACCAACACAATTTGTCCATGAGAGATTGTTGTAGAAAAAAAGAATTCACAAGAGAAAAAATATCTTCGCCTGTAGTCCGCCCTTCCAGAGCTTTACAAAATAGAAAATCCTCGTGCATTTCATTTTCATGACAGTAGCGTACAAAAACAAGAAGCTGAGCACTGTTTACGATATCAGTACTGTCATCAAGTTGCAGAGCAAATTTTGGGCTATAATGAAGACGTGGTAGCAATTGATTTCTTATGTCAGAGGCTATTACATCAATACGACGAGTTACTGTATCATTTGAGAGCAGTATCGACTTCAAACACTCGCCAAACTTTTCTCCATGCATGATCGCGCACATTTTCAGCTGCAGGAAGAAGTAATTTCTCACCAATAATAGCCTATGTGGTGATTTGGGTTTTGCAATTAAATAGGATACCTCCAAGGATGCTCTTAGCGCTTTCTTACGAACTGTTGCCTGCTTTTCAAGGAATCTTACATTTCCTTTTAGTTGTTGCTCGTGGCACTTAAAAAATTCTAATGGTTTACTTACACAGTCTGGATGTTTAGTTTGCAAGTGTCTGTTAATTTGCTAAAATCTCCGAACAAAGAACGCATTGAGGTTGTTCCTGATTATTATTCGAAAGAATGCTGGTAAAGCCTAATGTCAGACAATCGTCTTGATATTTACGCACTTTCACTTTGTGTGTAGAATCAATAATCCTGATGGGAGCAGAAGTAGACGCGGAAGAACAATGGACTTTGTTTAAATTCGAACCTTGTTCTTTTTCCGAAGGAGGGCAAGTACTATCACTTTCATGGGGTTTCTTGTTACCACTTCTAATAAGCCACTTATCCATGGGTTATGGCGTTTATTGTAAAGTTGGCTAACAACGCACTAGAATTCACCGTTCATTCACTGTCTTTGAACTGACTGGAAAGGCCTAGCTGAATTCGAATAGGCAGAAATAGAAGAATCCATTCTTGGAATCCATTCTTGAAAGCAAGTGGCGGTCATATTGCCAAGCGGCGTATTGTCATTAAGGCTAAATGTCCCGTTTTTAGTTTGTAATTCTGACACCACGTAGCAGCAGCAAAGTGAGACCATTTCTTTTTTCAGTTTTCTCTTGAACGAAAGCTCGTATTTGCGATCTGAAAACCACTATGTATACTAGACTGCAATTGAATTGATATTAATTCGATGCATTTTCCAAAATGTGAAAAACAAAAAAGTTACTAACAGTTTTTTTATATCTCTGCTTAAAATATTAAAAAAATGGTAATACGAAAATGGAGATTTATTTCCTGTTTCCAATGCATTTTTCAGAATTAAAATCGGGTGAATGGAATCGACAGCATTAGGTTGGGAATTGTTTTGAAAAGGGTGGTAGGGGGCGCGGCTCCACAAGATCTCTTGCGCAAGGAAAATGATGAACACGCTGACAGGGCGGAGGGAGAAGGGAACAATTTGACGACAGGAAGAAGTTGTCTTCCTCTTGTCACAAATATTATAGTTCGACGAGTTACGTGTACAAGTGCCTAGGCGTGGAAAATATCTGAGCAATAAAATTATACTGTAGTAAGTGTCACAATATGTAACGTTGACACAATGTCTTCGTACAGATGCCTTTCTTACTTCCTCGAACATTCTTGTTGATAGTAATACATTGTAGGGGCTTGGGACATCTTGGTCATCAGTACCTTTGGCTGGCTGCGTGGCTCAGCGGTAACGTTCTCACTTGCTGTTTCCAAGGTTGCAGGATCGAATCCTGGTGCAGCCAGTTGGCATTTGAGGGTGCGCGAATGCGAGGGAGCCGTGCCATTAGATTTACTGGCACGTTAAAGATCCCCTTCGGGGCAAAATTCCGGCACCCCGGCGTATCTAAAAGCCCACAGTAGTTAAAAGGGACGTAAAACCAATAACGTTATTATTATTATAATCAGTCCTGTGTAGTTGATTATGTGTGTAACTGTATTAGAGTCAGGGATGGGACAGGTGCCCTGAAACTTCACGTACGGTACTATCTCGGCATTTACCTGGAGGGATTGTGGAAAAACCGGTGAAAACACACTCAGGATAGATGTTGACAGCGTTGGATTTCCTTCTAGGTAACTGTTTTAGAGTTATTTGAGGATAAACTCCTGAACAAAAAACATATTGTTCCGACATTAGTAATACTTTGTAGGGCATAATTCTTACCGCACAGATCAGCGACTGGTTTCACTCGATGCGAAATTGAATACTGTATAGAAAGATATGACTGGTTTGCAGTTAGCACGTTCTTGATATTTTAGAAAAAAGATAGACAAGATATGTTCGTGTTGAGGTTTATCGGGAATATCTATTCTAAAAACCATCCGATGCGGACGTCCAACTCTAGGTATCGTCTTCTAGACATAACAGACAAGACCACAAACCGTGTAATATTCTAATCAATGGAGCCAGCTATTATCGATTTATAAGAGGCCAAATGCGCACGCACATAGACCTATATACATACATACATTTATTTTGGTGATACGTATGGTTCTTTGGTTCTTTTGACTCTAATTCTCTTTTCTTTTTCTTTTCGTGAGATCTGAAACGACTCAGTGTGGCCTATCACTATAACTTACTTCAATTTTCATGGAGGTAATAATAAGAGTTCATTCATGTAGGACATTTTATTACAATAAACAAATTATGAAAATGCATAACAAGAGCAAAATTATTATGTACATAATAGAATTAAAGTTCCTAAGATATTCTCATCTGCCTATTGTTAGCACAGGCACTAGTACTGCGTACTATAAACAAACAAAAAATATTATACCTAATTATTTCCAGTTCTTGAAATCAATGCTTCAATTTTTTCCATATCAAAGATAGCGTTTCATGATTTACACACACTCAGTATTTTACTTCACCTCAGATTCTCTTATATCCATTGATCTGGTCATCCCGGGATCAATGATCTCAGGCAACAAGATTTTCTCGCAGCAGCATGTCAGTTACCGGTACATAAGCATTTTTCGTCCCTCTTTATTGTTTCTATGTGAATGTCCTTAGGCGTCCATACCACAAAATAACATATTTCCCGCTGTTATTTCCAACTGGCCCTGGTTGTGGAAATAAAAACCATGTGAGTGTTAGAGTGTTATCAATCTGCTCTCTTCTGAAAGGCACTGTTCTTGACATTCTCTGGCTTACTCGCTTACTTTCTGCCACACCAAATCCTTTTAGCTTTTTGCAGGCTTCCAGTATGGTCATATTCCGTGCAGAATAAGGGCACTTGACTTCAACTACAGCGTCGTCTCCTAATAATCCGTCTGGGGAGGCACCTATAAACCCATAAGTTTTATGTACGAAAATACCACATTCTTCGACTTTTCTACCGATTTCTCCTCTAAATTTCGTCTGCAATTCGTTCATTATCACAGTCATACTGCATTGCTTTTGAGTGAAATTCGCCGTACAGAATGTTTTTTTGCTAATGGAGCCCATTTCGAAGTAGGTTTCCTCTTGCATACATATCCGAAATTGGATGCCGTAAGTCTGTCCTTTCTAGCTGTGTGCCACTTTTAATTTTCCCTTTGGCCCCTTGTTTCCTTTTCCAGTTTTTGTATATGGCCTTCACTAAGCGTTAGTTGCTTGATCTTCTCATCACTAAACTCTCTCAACAGTACCTCATCGAAATCCAACTGCATTGATCGGTTTCTATAATCACGTGAGACAGTACGTTTCATTTCATTTGACTGTTGTCGGGACATTCTTTTCCCTTTTCGCGACGCAAATAAACTTTTTCGGAAAGCTGCTCTTCTTCTCTTTCTGATGAGTGCAATGTCCTTCACTATTGTGGCAGTATTTTTTTTCTTAACGGATTTCATTGTTGTATAGCGCCAGGATGGCCCAAACTGAAAGACCAGTCCGGCAGCGTTGGTTCTATGAGTGAAGGAACCTCGTTTCCCTCTATTGATCTGCTTACCTCTCGTGAATTTTGCAACAAGGGACATATAAGTTTCGGCAGCATTGCTGGTGGTGTTTGATACTAGCTGGGAACTTTTTGCAATTAGGGGCTGCAAGCTATAACGCATAAATTTGGTTGCAATTAGCTGTTTGTCTTCACCTTGCCCACTGGTAGATCAAAAGTACCGTTCGCAGTCTTTATGGATCCCAATCCAATATTTCCGGAAACCAATTTTCCATTTTCACATTCGCTACGCCTTTATTTTCCCACACAACGCTGTTTGCATTTGAAGTCAAACTTGCTTCTCTGAAAAAAGTTTACACTGAATAGTTCGTGATTTTGTGCTCCTACACTTATGTATTAGAAGTAAAAAACAAACTACACCCGTGGCGCGACAGACCTTGAAGGGCCTAGCCCTAGGCCTACCAAGCAACCGCTGCGCTGTTCAGCCACGTAGCCTGCAGATTTCAGGGTGACGTTTAGTCATCCAACTTTTAGGCTACAGGTAAAATATAAGTGAAATCATAACTGCTCAGAGCATTACAGATTCTCTAATGCAAGCGTAAAGAATTATAAAATTTCAAATATAAACTAGGAAAAGAAACTTACGGGTGTGAAATCCTCGAAGTGGTTTTCCGTGGTTTCCCACTTCGTATTCGAGCAAATGCCGGGATGGTACCTACTGTAAGGCCACGGCAGCCTCCTTCCCTCTTCCTTGCATATCCATCCCAATCATCTTTCCCATCCCATCCCTCATGAGGCCCCTGTTCGCTTTGCAGTGAGACCGCCTGGGTGAAGTGCTGATCACATCTCCCCAGTTGTATCCAATCCGCGCAAGGGTTCCCAGCTCTAGGACACTGCCTGGAAAGGCGGTAGTGGTGAGTTCCCTCGCTGAGTCCGTGGGAACCACCAACCTGGAGGGTAAAATTTACTAAAAGAAAAAATCTATTCTACTAGATATACTGTCCAAAAAATAAAGTGCCGAAAATAGAACACTTAACGGGCATTAAAAATAATACTGTTGTAGGTAAAATAAATTAAATAAAAAGTAGTTAATGAGATCGATGAACTAAAAACAAGAAGTCGTAACTAGGAACTGGTAAAATATCAAAGAATCACTCAGAAATATCCAGACCTTGACAATAATTCAGAACTAACCAGCACAGTCAATAGCAATATTGGACAAGATGCTCGGGAATTCCATACCGTCTGGCAAGGTTGTCGCTCTCTCAAATCACTCTAGCTCCACTCCCCTCCCCCCAACCTTTCACCAACCCGCTCTCCATGACCTTGTTCTACTGCCGCGCCTTGTTGCAAATACAGTAACACTTTTATTCACAAACTTCCCAAAGTGATCCCGACGGTTCTATTTAACCGATTTAGGTTTTCGATGCGGCTTTGGAATCAGTGAGTAAAACTCAACTTTCGTATTACCAGTTTTCTTTCGAATTTTAATCAGATATTTGAAAAACAAACAGCAACTTTTCTGTTTTTGAAATTAAAATGTAAGCAATGAATTAATATCAATTCTGCTACTAGATAGAGTGCATAGCAGTTTTCATATCGCAGATCGGAGCTCCCCTTCGATACAAAAATAAATAAATAAATAAATAAATAAATTCAGCTTCGCTTGTGCTGCCATCTGTTGAAATATATTCTTACCAAAGTGTCGGGACATTTAGCCTTAAGTGTTTGGTAAGGCGATGTCACTGCGGGTGGCGAGGGAAAGGGAGCTGTGTGGGACATGTTACTCGCCACCTTTTCTCAGAATTCCTGCTGGCAGGATCTACTGATCTGTTCTTGTGAAATAAGACAGCAAAGGTACGAGTTTATTATTCCTGAATGGTCTTTGGAGCTACCTGCCTATGATAGGTTCATGAATATGAGGATAGTGATATTTGTTACAGAATATGAAATATAAATATTTCAAACAAAGCCGGCGCCCCCCTTTATCACTCTCTGCGTCCCCTTTGGAGGGGGGGGGGTGGAGGCGCGCCCCCCATTTTGAGAACCCCTGGTGTAGATGCAAACAAATCGCTAAACGGAATTTAGATACACGAGGAACCAATGAACAGAAACAGTGCGGAAATCTTATAGAGAAAAGGAAATATAATGGGATCAGGAAAGATCCGACAAGGGCCAATTAAGGCGGGAAAGTGAAAGACTCCCTAGGCCTCAGACACCTTAATACCGTCGGGGTCGGAAAAGAACAAGAGTTGACCAAGGGATGTCGACAGGAAAGAAGACTGAGAGGAGCCCGGCACAAGTAAGTGGAAGCAATGCCGGACTCGGCTGGGGTCCCATGGTCACCAACCCACGTCCCAGTAGATGTGAGCCCCTGGGGGAAATATAACATATAGCACACAATCACATTTTACTGGTATACGTCACGATATAATAACGAGCAAGTAGTTCCATGAAGAACTAAACAGCCTACTTCCATATATCGCACTGGTCTTTTCCATTAAAACTCACCTGCCTATTGAAACGATTTTCCATTGATAGACCAATACAATATGCAGGCTGTAACTAAATATGTGGGAAAGCTCCGGGCATTCAATAGAGGACCTGACAACAAGCAAAACATGTCCTGTACACATAATACGGTGCGTTCGTTGCCGAGTTACAAGCATGGTTTGTGGTGTGCATAACACAGACGGCGGCACGAGGCTACTTTGTCATTTGTGGAGGGCACACAGGCCACTTGTACGTTTCGTTGCTATTCAAGTCTGTGTGCAAGTCTGGGCGTCAGGGACCGACACCATGGCCTGCTCGATCTCCCGATCTCAACCCATTAGACTTCTACTTATGGGGTCAATTAAAGGCCATTGTGCATGCCACAACTATTCATAACGTGGACACGCTGCGCCAGCGAACAGAGCAAGGATGTCAGCAGATACGACAGACGCCGGGAATATGGGAGCGTGTGAGACAGTCAATGATGCGGCGCATTATAGCTCGTGGTAGCCATTTTGAGCACCTTCTGTAAGTAGTAACGTACACATTATCAACACAAATGACCAACCTGCATAGTGAAGCGGTCTGGGTTATGTACACCACAAACAATGCGTGTGACACGGAAACGAAAGCAAATACACCATATGTTTATTCTACAGGACATGTTTTGCTTGTTGTCAGGTCCTCTATCGAATCCCCGGAGCTTTCCCACATATATAGTTACATCCTGTAGTGAGCCTGGTTTGAATATTTTCCATGCCAAGTTTCACTACGCTCGGATTATTTATTATTTATCGTATTGTGCCCGTTTAGACCGGAGTCCGCACGACCACATATGCATTTTACCAATAATCAGTCAGCACGAGAATCAAAATATCCCGGAGCGCCAGATGGGTTAAAGCAAATCGCAAAAACGACATCAAATTTATAAAAATGCTTTGCTGATTTTTGGCTCAATGCAACAATAAGGATAGAAGGAGATTTAATTGGGTGAAACACATCTGGTAAAATTATCTCAGTTTATTTAAAGTTAAAATCTGACTGCAAGAATAATGCTCAAAGCAGCATCATCCACGTGTGGCGATCCACACTCTTATTTACACACAATATACAGAAATATTCCAAACACATTTGACAATCTTTTTGAAAACACAAGTCCGATTGTTAGTCCTGTGGACTGTGTTCCAAAATTATTAACATTTTATTCCAGTGCAAAATGAATTGTCCATACTGGAAATAACGTAGATCACTGTTTGACTATTTACATGATATTAACACTCGTAGAATAAATGTTTATAGAATTTCTTAGACTTTCATTTGTTTTCCAGTTTTCCAAAATATATCGTTGAAACTATTATTATCATCGTAGCAACACAAATTATTAACACATATTAACAACATCTGAAAAATATTTGACCATTGAGCATAGCATCGAAGAACTGTGCGAAGCACAACAACAATTAATTGTTCTTCTGACATTAAACATTCGAGAAGTGACTCGATTATGAACTTCAAGTTCCAAACAAAATATATGATTTCTGAATCATCAGCTTGATCAATAAATGGTTGAACCATTCAACTATTAGATTTTCCACTTGGGAACAATATTATAAAAATATTTATATTTATGGCCATTTCTAGCAACTTTCACAACTTGCAATTCTTCGACAGAATGCGGAAATTAGAATTGTAGTCTTATAATGAATTCATTTAGTTCATGGCACTAGGATTGAAAATATCCTTCAAATTATTCGTGGTTAAAGAATTATTTAAATTGGCAGTGGCCCATTCTACTATTTGTGTAAGGACACAATATTATAACAACAACAACAACGGCAAAGGTCTTCCTCTGAAGAAGAATAAACTACTATCATGACAAATCCGGGTTCTAGCAAAATCAAATTCTAAATGGAATTCGTAAACAAGGTTGAAATAAGAACTGATGGTTTCAAAGAAATAACCTTCGGGTTATTCATACGACGAAATGTGTGGCTCCAATACTCCTACTATAAACCTGAGCCATCGAACCTGCTATTTGATTGATGCTCGAAAAAACCTTCATTCCTGCGACTTAAACCTGCGCACCTGGGAATGGCATTTCAACTACTCCACACACATAAATTATCTTCCCAAAATTTATACAATAAATCAAGCCTCTGCTTGTTATCAACACTGGAAGATTAATAAACTGACAAGTTTATTTTATTTTACCATTCAGTTCAACCCGTGAATTTACCATACTCATGAAAAGCTTCATTTCACTTTCGAATGTATTTACGTCATGATTTTATATAAATACAAAAATCCTATTTGATACAAATATCAATTGCTTCCCGTTTCATGCCTCTCCGTGTTATATGAAACATATACTTTGCTCATAGCAAATATCAACTGTTCAACCAGAACTGAAATGTAGGTTGAATGCGGGCTTGCGCTAACCACTCTCCTTCGTAAAATCTCCTGTTCCAAACTAGAAATGTTTCAACTACTTCATAGGCTCTTTCTCAATACATATGATTATTATAAAATATAATATCCAAGAATTATTTAGAAAAATTATGAAAATTATTATTATTATTATTAGTGGATTATTATTATTATTATTTCAAATATGTTTAATTATCATCTCAATATGTGAGAATCCACATGTTCGAACCTTCGAATATGGAAAAAAATATCCATTCCTCAACGAAAATAAATTTAACTTTTACAGTTACATCGGCTGATTACCGTGATTTCCCAAAAATATGAAAAATTCAAATAAATGCTCAAAATGCTCGGTCATCGATCCTAAACTGTTCTGAGTGCTGAAAATGCTCAGAATAAATCTTTAACAAGTCTTGCGTAAATCATTACAAGCTTTAAATACGATGAAAAAAATGTGTTGGTCATCTGCAGAAAAATAGTTTGTTCCAATTAGCTAGGCATAAAATAATTCAAATGTGGCTTACATTTCTTGATGTTCTTGAAGTGTAGTAAACCTGGTCTATACCAGATTTATCCGTAGACATGCCCTAGCGGACAAGCACGTATAATCCTTGTATCGGCCGCCATTGTAGACCCACAAATCGTCTAGTCAGACATAGTGGTAGTATCTTTCGACGTTTTAAATGACTGTGGTTCCATTTTAATATGGGCTTCTAACAAAGCCATAACAGTTTGTTTGAAAAGGGTCAGATCTAAGCGATCTCTTCTTAAATGTGTCAGTTGTAACTTAACTCACTGTAATCTCATCAGTACAAGAAAAACGTTGACAGTCTAAGCAGTTAACGGCTGTTCTGAAGATCGTTCCCTGGGCATGGTTTGTATATCACCATCTGCCATGCGCTAGACAACTTGCAGTTTCCCTTGCGTAGACTAATGAACGCCACCGTTATAGACTATTCTTCAATGTACTGACCGATCGAAGTGGTTAAATAGTTACAAAATATGAAAACTGACTTTAAATGGATCTAAACATCCAAGTATTAATTTACTATTGGACTGTGACAAATACTACTTTCTAGACCAAGTCTAGCATATGTCCTTTTGGAAATATAAATATTTCTACCAATGTCTGTAGAAAAACAATCACCTCAGTGATTCTCCTCACCAGAAACTTACTAAGTTCCAACTCGTTTGCGCAGCACTTCTCGTGATTATCACGATTTGAAAAGTACTTCTTCGTAGACGTGGCAACCATGTGCCTTGGCTCAGCGTAGACGCAACTTGTTCGCCAAGTGCTTGTGATGAAGTGAGCTAACTGAGCCTGCTCCAGCTTGCTTTTATACAAAAACGGTCAGGGTCACGCGTCATCGCCTGATATCTAAAAATCCTCATATCTCTTGAATCCCTGGTCCGATTTACTTGATACTAATTGCATTCTCTTTTATTTGGCCGTGCCAGTAATCTGATCCCAGTCTCAAGTCTCTGCTCCATAGTTAACTATTTAATCAATAAATAGTCTCCACCTCTGCTGTTACTCGCTACGTCATTTACCATCCAACTATCGGTAATTTCCTTCGAATGGCTTCGAGAAGCAATGTAGCGCGATATTCAAATATCCGAACTTTCAAACGCTGCTACAGCCTTTCCCTTGCTATCTAGGTGTCTGAAACTTGGAATACCCATTCCTAGATTTGGGCACAGTATGGCTTTTAGTGCCGGGAGTGTCCGAGGACATGTTCGGCTCGCCTGAGTCTGTAGCTGCTTCCAGCGGACACCCTAAAGGGTGAGCTACAAGTTCCGTTCAATTTCAAGTAGTTCCAACTTTCGCCACCAGATATCAATGATACCTAGTGGTGAACGTTGGAACTTTGATAGAGCGTTCTGACGAAATCTAACCTAACAAATTTTGCTTTACACAAGTTTAGTCTATGAAAGGATCTTTTACATGCCATAAATCTATGACATGGGACCGCCGGCTTTACTTCCCCTCCGAAGGAAGGCATACTGAAGGACTTTTAATGCTCTTAAAAAATCCGACGACTTCGGCCGGGTTTGAACCCGCTATCTTGGGCATAGCAGTTCAGCATGCTACCGACTACGCCACCGAAGCTGCTACGCTCGGATGATTAATCGCGACGATAGTCCATAGAACTATTTAAATTTCGCGTCGCCGCCATGTTGAATTTGTGTATATGAAGTTATTGAAAGACCCACTTGTTAACTTATGTTAATAGCCTCTATCAACATACAAAATTTCCACTTTGATTGCTCTAATAAATTCGCAGATATTGGGAACCGTCTAAATATTTCGGATGAACGCCATGTTAGATTGTTCTATATGAAGGACAGGGAGTAATGTATCCTAAGATCAATATTATTGCTTAGGTTAAATATTCAAACGTCCACTTCGATCGCTTGATTACGACACAAAACATATCAAGAATAATTTTAAAATTTTGCACAACCGCCATCTTGATGTTATTAAAGCAATTGGACAAAATTAGATGCCAGTATCCTAAAATATGTATAATTGTGTGCCGTACCAAGTGTCACTGTGCTTGGATGATAAAACCGCGAGAAAATGCCATTCAAATATCCAAAATTCGCTTGGCGCCGTGTTGGTTTAGTAGATAACAGGATTTTTCAATGTCATATAGGTAAACTTATAGTAGAATAACATTCTCTACCAACATACGAAATTTCAGCGTGATATCAGTAATGGTATCGGAGATATAGAATGTCGGAGATATATTTCGCACGGCCGCCATGCTGAATTTTTATATATGTACGTCATAGAGCTATGTACCATTAAATGAAGATTATTTGGTAGATTTATTATTCAAACATTAACTTCGATCGCATAATTAGGACACATGAAGTACAAGCGTAATTTTATAATTTCGCACAGCCGCCATCTTGACGTTATAAAAACAATTGAACTAAATTACACGCCAGTAGATTAGAATTTGTATAAAAATTTACCATACCCAAGTTTCACTGCACTCGGATGGTTAAATCACGAGGCAAGTCCATTTAAATGTTTCACCTCAGTTTGGCCGCTATATTGGTTTGGTAATTAGCAGGTTCTTGAACTTCTAGTAGTGCCCTTTATTACCGTACAACGTTTGAGGGTGATATCTGTAACGGTCGCGGAGATATACAATGCCGGTGAAATAATTCGCGCGGCCGCCATGCTGAATTGGTGAAACACATTAAAATTTGAAAGGCACGGTTGAGATCGGACGCGGTTGTAGTATAAGGGGGACACACACACACGGACTTATTTTTTCATTAGTGGAAATAGGCTAAAAGTACTCACCGTGACGGAAGCGTCATTATCATGGCTGCACACGGAATTATTTTTCACAGCCACTCACTCAATAAGGCGCGAAACTGAATGTGTCGTAGTTGGAGGTTGGTTCCTCAGTTTAGGGGCTGCGACAACGCGGTCATGTAGCCCCGTGTACTTAGGGTGTGTGTAGAATCTGTCTGATAACCGGTGTTAATTGTGATGGCTGTATTAGTGTGTGTTATCTGCAATTCAGATAAGGACTGCAGACGATCAATTTCAAGTAGTTCCTACTTTTACTACCAAATGCTACCGTCAACAGCACCTAGCTGCGAACTTGGCTACTAAATGCCACCGTAACAGACACCTTGCGGCGAATGTTGCAACGTAATATAGTGTTAATCAAATCTCACCTACAAATTTAGCTTCACACAATATTGTAGTTATTGGAAGGTTCTTTTACATGCCGTGTCGTTGGGCAGCAAGAGTCAAATAATGAATTGTTAACAATGTTATTCATAAAAGATTTTTTCTATTTACAGGTATAGAATCAACATTATCCTAAAAATTCATGTCAACAATTATTGTCTACAGTGGCCAGATATGGGGATAGAATATGGATATTTGACCGTAGGAGTTAAATAATTAAAACAGTTGGTATATTGGCCTTCACGGCCAGTGAATTAAAACTCAGCAATTTTTCTAGGCTTGTGTAGGGTTTCACCTAGGACACCAAGCTGGATCTTCAGCGGGCTCTTGGTGTCCCCGCGCGGACCACTGCAGGAGTAGCGAATTGCGCGCTACCTCCCTTTTTATGACGCGCACCTGCGTCTCTTTACTGCGAGAACTAAAAGCTCAAGCAGCCATAACCTCCCTATGAAGGCTTCCAAAAAGATGGTATATTGGCTTTTATGGCCAAGAGCCCGCTGATGAGCCAGCTTGGTGTCCTAGACGAAACCCTACACAAGACAAACCTAGAAAAATTGCTGAGTTTTCATTAAAACAGCGTTTTAATTTGTTTTATTAAAATATACTTTAATTTTTTACATGGACATTTTTCAAAGTTGTCGTTACGAGTCGAAAACGTACTGTGCCTACGTTACATCTCTGCCGGTGAGCTACGTCATTACTGCCAGGAAAGGTATCCCGACTGTACTGGCCTCACCAAATTGGATACCTATCAGCAGAAAGGTGCGATATCAAAAGGGCTAACTCCTCAGTGGTTTCGAAGGACCTTCCAAGAGCATCACAAGATGGCACTAGGGGTAAGTCCTGCAGCTCTTTCATGATAAAGGTGCAATGTGCCATTTATTTGTTCACATTTCCTTCCAATATGAGCATCGTTGACAGAATTGTTCAGGGAACTTAGAATACCCCATTGTCAGCAGTTCGTACTGGTGGGAACCTGTGTACGGATAGCATAATTACGGTAGTTTCCTGTTGGACACGTGACATTGCCGTGCTTTAGTCTCACAAAAACTCGAAAACTACTGCTCCGATTTCAATGAAAATTTTAGAACATTGTGGGGTTTTAAGCCATTTTTACAGTGTTGCCTTAGTAAACAAGAATTTAGTGATTTTCAGTCGGTCTACACAAATGTATCCAAAAAGCTGGGTTATGCCTTAATCCTGAAATAAATTATTAATCTCATGTAATTCGTGTTGACCGACTGAAAAGCACTAAAATTTTACAATTTGTTCTCATTATGGCAGACAGTGTTTAAAAAGTGGTTTGAACGAAATCGAATTGGCAGTATTTTTAAATTAATTTACATTACAAAGCCACGCTAATATTGAATCTAACAACTTGACGGACAGATGGTGACACAGTGCATCCACTTCAAAATCTTCTATGAGCTAAGATATCATCCCATACCGTACCCTTTGATCAAGACGTGCAACAAAATAATAGTTAATGTAACCGAATCATTCATATCTCTATATACTGCATAATCCAATTACAGCGTATTAAAGTATGTTATAATAATATTACATTTCACGTTAATGTGTTTATACCACCATCACTATACTCTGTATTTCAAAAGAAAGAACGTGAAGGAAATGGCGGGAGCTTGGAACAGCTGAGCTGTGTTGCCAAGGTTTTATTGTTGATGTAGATCAGCTGATTCGAATAATACACAGGGCTACACTTCGGACATTATGCGCAATATAATGTAGCCTAAATGTCGATCCTGAGTCAACGTCGAGGACATTCAAATAGAGAAATACGGTACATAAATAAACAACACACCGAAGCTATGCTACCTTCATCACCGTTATTCAATAAATACGATAAAGAGGCCTAACACTCAACAGCTATACAAATATAATACAAAATACAAATACAGAGTAATATGATGATGAATATATCAACACTCACCATGCAATGATTATCCTTCAAGATGAAACAACATTCTGGGTGGAGGTCATTCACAGTTTACAGCAGTAGAACACAGAAACAACATGATAACACCAAGCACACTCACTCACTGTATCGCGACTCAGTACGGTTAATACAAAATAGCTTTTGTGATTCCACAAACTTAATGTTAAGGTAAAGAAGTATTTAGCGCCTAACACACAAACAAGCCACTCTGTGGCGACATTATTGCGGTGTTTTTACATTGTCGATTTGTAGGCTATTGAATGACTGGCGGTAATTTGAACGCTACAGTATGTCGGGAAACAATAACTTGTGCTGTACTCGTAAGTTATTATCGACTGCCGCCAACTCGATGCTAAAAGTAAACAAAACTATGACAACGAGACTAACTCAGCGGTTAACAAGCGACTGAATCATGAGCGATGCGCTGGCAACGTGTGGTGCTAATTGTCTAAATCCAGCCAATAGGAGCCCGCGGCGGCCATTTTACGATCGTTCCCACCAAATATGCCAGGTTATTACTCTGGAAACACATAGTATTATGTGAGAACGTACCACAAACGGAAAGAATGCCAATATTGTTAAGTTCTCAATGCAAGTTGGATAGATTTGAGTTACGTTTTACAGTGTTCATTACAATGCCAATGAGAGGAAGAAGCCAGTTAAATGCGCACTGATGACCAACGAGCGACGGATAATAAAAATAAGTGTTATTGGCATGTCTGATTTACATTCGAGAGAGACTGAAAATGAACGAAAAGCGAATAGGTTCAGAATGCAATAAGTTCGTGAATATCAAACACAACGCCAGCGAGCACGACACAATGAACATGACTGATTGCGCCGACGCGATGCTCCTATGAACCTGGAACGTCAGTTGGCCTAATCAAAGAAGGAGCTCATCCGGCGTGTTTTTTCGAACGTAGCGCAGAACTTCAAAAAACATAATGGGCTGAGCGAACGAGCCATATTGTCAGTGAAAAATAAAGATCTCAACGAGTCCACTCAAAATTTCATTCGGGGACTGTTGTTTTCCTTCAAATCGGCTGACACAGTTATCAACCAGCATGAGGTAGTCCGCTATCACACAGAATTTTTGAATTCGCTGGAATTGCATGGATTACCACCTCACAATTTGCAATTGAAAGTAGGCTGTCATCATCATGTTGGGTAACATCAATCAACCTCGACTATGCAATGGAACACGACTGGCTGTCGAAAAGCAAACGAACAACGGCATCGAAGCGACGATTACCAAGGGAAAGTACAAAGGAGAGGTTGTTTTGATTCCGCGCATCCCGATGATTCCACCGGACGCCCCATTCGATTTTAAACGGTTGCAATTCCCCAGACTACTGGCTTTCGCAATGATCATCAACAAATCACAAGGTCAGTCGTTGGAAGTTTGTGGAATTAACTTGGAGTTTCCGTGTTTCGTGTATGGACAACTGTATGCCACGTGTTCGCGTGTTGGAAAGCCGTCATCTTTGTTTAAATACCACGTAGGACATTTGTAAAGACTAGTGGACTTGGCACCTTTCACAACTTCTAACATTTTACTCAAACAGAATATCACAGTTTTCACATTATGAACCTATATCTGCCACTGGATAGCAAGGAATACTATATCTGCATGTTATAAAATAAGAAGAAGAAATACTCATAAATAAGTTGACGAAACACTTTTTTGCGATAGTACTCAATGTTCATAAAAAATGGCACTTAGCACCTCTCTACTGATAGGTATCCAATTGTGTGGCAAGCACTAATGAGTGTGCCGAGTGCATTATGCTTAGTCGGCGTCAGAACTTCCGAACCCCACACTGTGAGGGAATCTCTTATGAATAGGAGTAGAGTAGTTGACGGCTCGAATTCTCAGAAATATAACGGTCCTCACCGGCAGAGATATAATGCGAACACTGTACTCTCTCACACGCTTCCCTCAGCGTTAAAACCTTATTTATTTCCCCAGTAGACAGCAATGATTCAGTCTAATTTATCACCACGTATCTTAATTAGCTCTCCGAGTAAGAATGTAAACAAGCATAGCTTCAAAAGAACACACGCGTGGGTAATCAGCTGACTGCGGTATGTTCAAAGAATACTTATTATGAATCCAGGTATTCACTGAACACAAACACATCGATAGGCCTGTGCAGAGAGAGAATAATTCCTAAATTGTCTTGGTTACAACACTGATAGCACAGCTTGGCTAGAAATAACAATAATAAAACATTTACAAAAACAGGCATTTTTAGCAGAAGCGTCCTTGGCCGATATATCGCCCCCCTGGCACTATAAGGGTTAAAATACACAATACAATCAGAATATGAATACTAAACACAAAACAAAATTGTCAACGTCGAGCTAAAAACCCAAACACTGACTCGATCTTTGTTTCCAAACTCTTGAGCAAGACGGGTGTCATCGAGCTTGTCAACCATTTCCAAGTAGGTAGCCAGTAGACAGCAATGATTCAGTCTAATTTGCCCCATCGTATATCTGAGGTAGACTCTTCTCATGACCGACAAACGTCTCTCAGAAGAACAGCTTGAAGCAGGTACGACGAGCAAATTCATGGCCGTCACAGTGACTAAGTACAAACTTCACAAATTTAAACGAGTAATCAGCAAAGTTAGAACAGGAACTGATGAAATGCTGGAGCTCCACAGATTTGGGTAAACACGGCACAAGCGTAGCACCAAATGTCGAACCTCTAACGTCACGTGCATCATTGCTTTTCGAACCATGTCGGTGGCCTTAAAACGCGAAGTGAGAGTCATGTTATTTTAACTTGTTTATGGGTCTGTTTTTCAATCTCTGGATAAAAGTTATGGGCATCCACTCCTAGAGTATATCACTTTTATTCCTTCGGCATTCGAAACGCGGTTTTCAATGCAAAGTTACTCGGCGAACTACTACTCGACGGAAATATCAACGAACGGCTACAATACTGGTTATGTGATTGGTCAAAATTAAATTCTGAACGATAAACGCTCATGCGAACTCTGGTGTCAACTGATTGAAACACAAACCACATTGTCTCAGTCTCCGTATCAGTATTTAAATGATATGCTTTAATAAGAAATATTGTAACTTGTCGACAATACCGGTATTACACTGCCGGATAATTGCTAAGGAACAGAGACATTGCTAGAAAGGAATATTTACAGGCAAGGATGTAAGACGTGCAATACAGTGCATACGTAATAGAGGTGGAGTGGTATAATTATAACAAAAATTAGTACGGTAGCCTACAGATTTCACCTCATGGGAAAGCAGGATAACAGATATAAAGAAATCAATACATGACGTTCTTTTTGGAAACAGTTCAGACTCACAAAATTAATGTCGATAGCAGTCTCTCCGTAAGGAATATTCCCTCCAGTCCACGAATGCACATTGTGCACCTGTTATTCATGCTGTCTACTAAACTGTTGAAGAGTCCTTGGGGGATTTTTCCCACTCCATTCTCAAAGCAGTTTTAAGGTGTTGCGCGGTTCGGAGAGGGGGAGTTAGTTGAGAAACACGTCTGCCAAGAGCATCCCCGGCATGCTCGATAGGATTCAAGTCCGAGAGTTTGCAGGTCATTCCATACATTCAATATGTTCACTCTCCAGTGTGCCCGCTACAGCAGTGATCCTGTGAGCGTGGGCATTGTTGTGCATAAACAGGAAGTCGGCTCCTACCGCACCCCTAAAAAGACGAACGCGGTCCAGAATAATCTCACTGCAATACCGCTGTGCTGTAACGGTACCTCGTTGCGGTGTTCGGCCATTGTGCATGATGCCTGCCCACACCATAAAGCCGAGGCCATACCGATGACGCTCATGAACATTATGTGGTGCGTAACGTGTTCCCTTCTCTCTCCACACTAACTAGTGGCCAGAATCACTTGTCACGGTAATGCGGTATTCGTCGGAGAACATCACTCTGGACCACTGTTGCTGACCCCAACCAACATGTTCCTTACACCAACTAGCCTAACTAACTCTTGCTCGACGATGGCGTGGTTGAAGTGGGGGCGGGGAGTGAGGGCATTAAACAGGCTTCCGAGCATACAAACTGCCTGATGTAATCGCTGTGAAGTGCGGTTGCAAGGTCTGCAGCTATCTGACGAGGAGTGAAATGTCTGTTCCTTTTCGCTGCAGATAACACGTCCCGCCATCTCTAGTGCCTTTTACTCTCATTGGTCGGTTGTTCCTTCGCATTTGTCCGTCGTTCCTGGGCAATAGTCACTTGTTCCTTAGCAATTGTCAGGCATTGTATGTTTCTGCACAATGGCTATTCAGATATTACCCCACATGGCAGTAATGCAGTTATGAACATAATATATAAGGTGCGTTCAAAAAGTAACGAGCCGGAGGCATAATTACAGAAACCAGTACCTGTATGTTAGAAGTATTGGCCCTGGCTGTTGAGGCACTTGTCCCACTGTGACACGAGGCGGTGAATGGCTGTCTCATAAAATTCCCTGGGCTGCGATGTGAACCAGTTTCGCACGTACAGCTGGGCGTCGACGTCCGAGGTGAATCGTTGGCCCCGCAGAGCCCTTTTCAGGGGACCAAACATGGCGTAGTCACAGGGAGAGAGGTCTGGACTGTATGGAGGGTGGCCGAGAACCTCCCATTTGAATTTCTGCAAGAGTGCCGCGACTGTGTTGGCCGTATGAGGTCGTGCATTGTCGTGGAGCAGAATGACCCCACGGGTGAGATTGCCTGGTCGTTTTGTTTTGATCGCTTGGCGAAGGGTGGTCAAGGTTTGCGAGTAACGCTGAGCATTAACTGTTGCCCGTGCGGAATGAAGTGTATCACAAGGGGGCCATCTTGGTCAAAGAGGAACGTCAACATTACCTTTCCTGCACTCGTGTGGATGGCCTTGCCATTTTTGGGTGATGGTGACCCTGGATGCTTCCACTGGAGGCTTTGTAGTTTGGATTCTGGTTCGAAGTGATGAAACCATGACTCCTCTCCAGCCACCACTCGTGCCAGGAACCCCTTCCCTCGCATAGCGCTGCAGATGACCAAGACAGTGGACCATTCGACATGCTTCCTGGTATGGTTGAAGACTGTGGGGCACCCATTGGGCACACACTTTGCGCAAGTGCAGTCGTTCCTTCATGATGGTGGGCACACTTCCGACGCTCAATCCGACCACGGCGGCTATGGCGTTCACTGTCACTCGGCGGTCCTGGGTAATGAGTGCATCAACCAGCTGGACGTTGTCATCGGTAATGCAGGGGGGTGCCCCAGACCGGACATCGTCGGCTAACGACACCCGTCCTTCCCTGAAGCGCTTGTGCCACGCCTTGACCCTTGCAAGGGACATGCAGTGTTCGCCGTACACTTGTGACATTCGGCGATGAATGTCCGATCCCCCTACTCCTTCCGCTCTCAGAAACCGAACAACACCTCTTTTCTTTTCGTTTGACGCCTGCATTTCACTGTTTGCAATGCGACTGGCAGCGTTGGACGATTGATGCATGCTGCTGCTCGCTTTGTATCGTCACGTGACGGGCACGCGTGCCCTCTAGCGACGGGCTGTGAACTTCCACGCTCTGGTCGGAATCACACCTCGTTACACACGCCACGATTAGCCGATGTCGTCACCGGTTTGCGCATTCCAGCCTCCGGCTCGTTACTTTTTGAACGCACCTTATGTAGCCTATATATATCGATGTGTTTATACGGGAACTGGGCTAGCACTTCGTGGAATACTGTACGAATTCCCTTTACTGCCAAGTAGGCCTATTCATAACGAATTAAAAACTCAAATCCACGCAGGAACATTATCCGAAAGAGCAAAATATTAACAGGACTTAAAATATTACTTCCATAATATTACCGGTATGTGACAATAAGTTCCCGTATTGTGCTCAACATCTGGGGGTTTTTAATAGCCGTGGTGATAGTGTCTTGGTCTGAGAATGATGAGGTCTCGAGTACGAACCCCTGATAGGATAATTAATTTTGCTACCCAATTATCGATTTAAACGATATTTATCATATCATTATGAGTCATTTTAACAGAATCTACTTGAACTTGCAATTTATCTAATTATTATCACAATATGTTGCAACAGGCATGATTTGAGAAATTTGACTGCATTGAACATCATATCTAACAGTCTATAGATAGGCTAGAGACTGTGGTTTGATCCCTCATCTTAATTTACAGTATAAAATAATGTGTGACTTTGATGAAACAAGTGTGACAGTAGGATATCTTCAATTCATTCTATACATTAATCATAGTACCAGAATTAAATAACATGAAATCGGATCGTAAATTCACATTCGTCACAATTTTAGGAATGTCCAAGCTGAGTATTATAGCCCTGTGTGCCGTCACAAGGTCCAAGGTGTGCCGCCAACTTTTACTTATTATTGAAATAAATTAACAGTCAATTTTATGTAAGAAGGTGTTTGTTTAATATTTAATACATGTTGATAACTGTTATGTTTTCGTAGAAATTAAGTGTAATTTACTTTCTCAATATTTTTATACAGTACCTTTCTTAAGTTACGGTATTTGTATTCTCGTGTGTCGGCTGGCTGCGTGGTTCAGCGGTAACGTTCTCGCTTGCTGGGCCCAAGGTTGTAGGTTCGTATCCTGGCGCAGTCAGCTGGCATTTGAGGGTGCGCAAATGCGAGGGAGCCGTGTCAGTAGATTTACTGGCACGTTAAAGATCCCCTCCGGGGCAAAATTCCGGCACCCCGGCCTCTCTAAAGGCCAGAGTAGTTAAAAGGGACGTAAAACCAATAACATTATTATTATTCTCCCATGTAATATTGGGCCGGTTTGATGGATTGCAGGCGGCATCGTCACAGAGAAAGACCCGCAGACTTTTAGCGGCCCGCACTTTACGTCGAACACTCGATAACAAGAGTTCTTTGCAACGCCGCATATTTTGAGTACGGCTGCCTGTACGTGCTTGTAACTAAATTTGCAGGGATAACCAAATATGTCCCTCTCTTTTATTATTTAATTGCCTCTGCAGTGGTGTGAATATTGAGATTGCTATGCTATACCAATCTTACTATCTACTACTACAGTGCTATTAAACTATTTTTTCTTTCCATTTTCGATATGGATAAGTTCCTTGTGCGTAGTAGTCCGTCCTCGAGTGTGTTGTGTGTGGTGAAAACTCAGTAATGCTGCTATGATTCACAGTAAATTGAAACGACACTTGTCAACAACACATTCCTCTCTGTTAAATAAGGATGTGAATCATTTTCGTCGGTCGTTGGAACAAAAGAAAAAAAAAGTGACGCTGATGACTAATCGGTACGTGTTTCACAAAAGGTACAGGTAGCCGAGAGCAGAAACGTTGTTAATGCCTGCGTGTAAGGAAATGGTAAAAATAGTCCTGGATTTAGAAGTTTCAAAAATTCCTCTCTCTGCTGATACCATCAGCCGCCGAGTTAGTGACATGTCCAGTGACATCGAATACATTATGAAGGAGAAAATAAAGAGCAGTCGAAAGTTCTCACTTCATATCGACGGGTCCACCGATATTGGCGATTGGTTTCCCCATTTTTAACTCCAAGGAAATGCTGGGACGGTACCTTCTAACAGGCCACGGCCGCTTCCTTCCACATAATTGCCCATTTTCATTAATCTTCATTCATTTCTTCTCTCATTAACTCCTCTCATGAGGTTGGCGTCAGTAAGGGCGGCCGTAAAAACTATCCGCTACATAGAATTTCATCGCATCTCATCCCCGACCCCGTTGAAACGGGAATGATAAGGGGTAGACAATAAATTAACATGGGAGTAGTGCATTAGTATTTGTGCAGACGGAGCCGCTTCTATGACGGGCCGAGTGAATGAATTCGTGGGTAAAGTGCGCTAAGTAAATCAAATCAAATATATTGATCGGTGACTCGCTCAATCATTCGCAACACCACAGTGGTTTAAGCAGTATTGGAATAGCCAGGAATTCCAAATAACACGGCGGGCTGTTGACAGCCTCCCGCGTCACCTCACCCCTCAAGTTCACAGAGCTTGGACTGGAGCAGTAGGCCTATATGGACTCTTGCTGACGATAGTAATGTGTTGAAGAACTTAATTAAAGAACATTTAATACTCCTACAGCAGAATTTAAAAAAATATTTTGGATAGAGTGTTGAAGATTTTGACTGGATTCGTGATCCATTCATTATGGATTCGAAACATCTCCCGAATATAGGCTTATGAGAGGAACTGACAGATTTCCAAGCAGACAAAACATTGAAATTAAATGTTTTAGAAATGCCTTTGGACATATTTTGGTTGTCAATAAGCAGTGAATACCCGGGTATCTCCGAGATGGCAGCTGATGTGTTGTTACCATTTTCACTACTGTACATATTTGTGGAATAGTAGCGGCCACAATAAAATACACAGTTTGTACTTAAAGAGCATTTCAAAAGGTGCTTGAACAATAATCAGTAGCATGACAAAGTTGGAATAGAAAAAAAACTTGCTTTATTTTGCCAATTTCTAAACTTTTCATCCAGAAAAACTATTGTGTTTGCGAGCATTGGAAGTAGCTCGTCAATGGAGTAGTGCTCTCAAAGATCATACAGTTACACATTTATATACAAATACACAGTCTGCACAGGTAATTTGTGTGCTCTATCTTGCAAGAAATGAGACCTTACTGATTCAATGTCAATACATCTACAACAATCATCGCCAGAATATAATTTTCCCCCATCAAAATTTAAATTCTTAATTTCCAATTATTCAAGGTTGGACCTTCAAAAACTAAAATTCCCTGAGTGTCATTAATATACCCTGATAATTCCCTGAGTTTTTCAGGATTTAAAAAATCCCTGAGTATTCCCTGTTTTCCATGCCTTCCTGAGTAGTAGACGCCCTGAAATCATAAAGTGCTCACAGCTGGTAGGAGAAGAACAACAAGCAACTACGCAGTGTCACTACTCCGAAGGTTGAATGCTTATCCAGTACAAATAAAACCGAGTAAATATGACCAACTTGCCCAGCACATGTTATCCCTTGGCAGCGCTGCCTAGCGATATGGCCTTTAATGCTGGGAGTATGCTACTCCGAACTTTGCTCAGCGCTGTTGTTTACAGGCAGGTGTGTCCTCAGTTGTAAACCAGGGCTCAGAAATAACAGTTTGAAAATTCACCTTTTCGGCTCGTCGTGGTAAGGGGTCAAACCTCAAAGCACCTCGGCGAGAAACGAGAGAGGGGGCAAAACTGGCTGTTTGTTCGGTGGAATAAATAAATTATGACTAAGGGAGGCAAGACGGCTTTATTATATATGAATTGCAGCCAATGGCCATAGCTGGGTATTTTGATCGAACGCCCGAGGGCTCCAAAGAAGTTCAATTTCAAGTAGTTCCAACTTTGGGTACCAGATGCTACTGTCACTGACACCTAGCGGTGAACGTTGGAACCTGATAGAGCGTTTCTAACTAGCCAAATATAACCAACTAATTTTACCAGACACTATCAATGGCAGTGGTGGGTTTTCTTACGTGCCATAAATCTATGACATGGGCCCGCCAGATTTACTTCCGAAGGAAGGCATACTGAAGGATTTTAACGCTCTTAGAAATCCGACGACTTAGGCCGGGTTTGAACCCGCGATCTTGGGCATAGCAGTTCAGCATGCTACCGACTACGCCACCAAGCCTTAGAACACTTTCTGGTTATTTTCCTTTTATTTTTTAAGGGTAGGCTACTTAAAATGTTTGTCTTCCACCTAAAACAAGGGAGGGGGGATGTCTTCCCACCCCGTATTTTACGCCCCTGTAGATAGGATATGTCTGATAACCTGAGTTATTGTGGTGTTTGTTGTAGGGTGTGTATTTCTAACGAAGTCTGGAATTGAGAAGGAGGCGAATCATCCCGGCATTTGACTAGAATAGAAGTTGAAAATCACGGAAAATCACTTCTAAGAGGGCTGAGGCGGGAATCAACCCCTCCTCTTCACAGTTTTGCCTCACGAGGCAGAGTGTACCCCGTTCCAGCTCTCAGACCAGAATTAGCTTTCTTGGTTGAGCCGGGAATCGAACCCGGACGTCAGGGTTGACAGCCAAGAATGCTGGCTGGCTACGGCGCCTCGAGGTGGCTTGTTTTCTTATAATTAGATGTTTAACTGGAAGTGTGTTGCTTACTATACAAGATGTTTGTGTACGAATAATTTCTGTGGCCACTACCCCTTGGGTAGTGATGTCACTAGTTGGGGGGTAGATAAATAACTCCGATAGTACCGGAGGAGATGGCAGGGATGATACTACGTCAGATTGATGATGATTATGATAATTGTTGTTTTAAGGGGCCTAACATCTAGGTTATCGGCCCCTAATGATCTGGGTGATAGCGAAAATTATAATGAAATGGAAACTAGAACGAAAATTAAGTGAGACGGAAAATACTTACAAAAAGGAACTCAGATTGAAACAACTCACAAAATGTACGTACAAAAGGGAATTTAGAACGAAAAGATTCACAAAAAGAATAGATTGAAAAATACCCACAAAATGTAGGCTAGGTTCACAATACGTACAAAATGCAATGTAGCGTCGAAATACTTACAAAATGCAATTGAAATTCAAAATACTTACAAAATGCAAGTGAGATCGAAAATACGTACAAAATGCAATTGAGGTTCAAAATACTTACAAAATGCAATTGAAATTGAAAATGCTTACAAAATGTACGGTATATACAAACGACTCATGTGGATTGACAATACTTACAAAATGCAATTTAGATTGAAAGTACTTGACAAAATGTAATTTAGATTCAAAACACCCACAAAATGCAATTGAGAATCAAATTATTTGCAAAATGCCCACCAAACAAAATGCAATTTATATTTAAAATTCTTGCGAAATGCGGTTTTGGTTGAAAATACTAACAAAATGCAATTGAAACATACATTGAAAGACTTACTAAAAAGCAATTTAGATAGTCAATCTTTACAAAATGCAATTGAGGTTGAAAACAATCGCGAGATGTAATTTAGATCGAAAAAACTTACAAAATGCAACGTAGATTAAAAATACATTTAAAAAAATCGCTAAAGGGAATTTAGATACACGGGGAACCAAGTAACAAAAACAGTGCGGGAATCCCAAAGAGAAAAGGAAATATAATGAAAAGAGGAGAGGAGAGGAGAGGAGAGGAGAGGAGAGGAGAGGAGAGGGTCTACCCCAAAGGTAAGGGACAAAAGGGGAAAACGGACCCAGCTCAGGAATCCCTCGGGGTCGCAAACTCCCGAACTCACCAGCCGTGAGCCCCTGAGGGTGTAGCAATATCTAGGGTGCACCTGAAGTGGTGGGGCTAAATACACCCTGACTCCTTGAGGGCCTCGAGCAGAAGGCAGGAGATAATAGGAAAAGAAAAAGAAGGCTGACCCCTCGCAGAAGGAGGGAATCAGAAAAGATGAGACAAGGGCCAATTAAGGCGGGAAAGGAAGAAACTCCCTAGGCCTCGGATACCCTAATACCGTCGGGGTCGGAAGAGAACAAGAGTTGACCAAGAGAGGTCGACAGGAAAGAAGACGGAGAGGAGCCCGGCACAAGTAAGTGGAAGCAATGCCGGACTCAGCTGGGGCCCCGTGGTCGCCAACCCATGTCCCACTAGATGTGAGCCCCTGGGGGGGGGGTGAAGGTTAGGGGCACGAGTTGCCACAGAGGGGATGAAAGGGTCGATATTAGAGGCACGAGTTGCCACGGAGGGGACGAAAGCAATGATACGTCGGACTGGCCTTGAAGGTTAGCGGCACGAGTGTCCACGGAGGGGATGAAAGCAATGATACGTCAGACTGCCCTTGAAGGTTCAGGGCACGAGTTGCCACGGAGGGGATGAAAGCAATGATACGTCAGACTGGCCTTGAAGGTTAGCGGCACGAGTTGTCACAGAGGGGACGAAAGCAATGATACGTCAGACTGCCCTTGAAGGTTCAGGGCACGAGTTGCCACGGAGGGGACGAAAGCAATGATACGTCAGACTGCCCTTGAAGGTTCAGGGCACGAGTTGCCACGGAGGGGATGAAAGCAATGATACGTCAGACTGCCCTTGAAGGTTCAGGGCACGAGTTGCCACGGAGGGGACGAAAGCAATGATACGTCAGACTGGCCTTGAAGGTTAGCGGCACGAGTTGTCACAGAGGGGATGAAAGGATCGATATTACGTCAGACTGGCCTTGAAGGTTAGCGGCACGAGAGTCCACGGAGGGGTTGAAAGGGTCGATATTACGTCAGACTGGCCTTGAAGGTTAGCGGCACGAGTGTCCACGGAGGGGATGAAAGGGTCGATATTACGACAGACTGGCCTTGAAGGTTCGGGACACGAGTTGCCACGGAGGGGATGAAAGCAATGCTACGTCAGACTGGCCTTGAAGGTTAGGGGCACGAGTTGCCACGGAGGGGATGAAAGCAATGATACGTCAGACTGGCCTTGAAGGTTAGGGGCACGAGTTGCCGCGGAGGGGATGAAAGCAATGATACGTCAGACTGGCCTTGAAGGTTAGGGGCACGAGTTGCCGCGGAGGGGATGAAAGCAATGATACGTCAGACTGGCCTTGAAGGTTAGGGGCACGAGTTGCCACGGAGGGGATGAAAGCAATGATACTACGTCAGAGTGGCCTTGAAGGTCCAGGGCACGAGTTGCCACGGAGGGGATGAAAGCAATGATACTACGTCAGACTGCCCTTGAAGGTTCGGGGCACGAGTTGCCCCGTCCTAAGCTGACTGCTACCAGAGGCCACTTTTCGCGACTCAGATCTGTGCTATCTGAAATTATTTCGGTCAATTCACCACAATGTTGTTAATTCATTTGAGGAACATCTTAATCATCAGCTCCGTATAGTTAGGTGTTTGTTGAACTTGTCTGGTAACTTGTATTCCTGTGATGAAAGTAGTAGTGTGTGTAAATCCATTAGGGACAGGAATGGAGTAGGCGCAGTGGGTCTTGAAATAAGGTACTATCCATGCATTTGTCTGGAGGAAGTGGGGAAAGACCTCACTCAGTATAGCTGCTGTCAGCGCCGAGCAATGTCCAGACTTATTGCAGCTGCCCACGCGGCCGTGGTTGCATGATCTCACGAACACGGTTACGCCGCGGCGTTCACTACAAAGTTCTTGGTCTAGATTTCTAGAACAACGGTTCCCAAATTTTTACGTGTCAAACCCCCAGAAAATACTTTGTTATGTTTTGGCAGACCCCTCAAAAGAGTTGCAGAAATAACGTTTCGTCAGAAAACATAACCGTAATATTACGATCTTGTTTTATAAGGTACCGTCAAAACAATATACTTTTAGCCTATTTTCATTTTATGAAAAAAACAAGAAGTTCCGTGACGAACTAAAGAGCCTACTTTTCTTAACATTTAAGATTCATGGCAATGATTAATCTATATGGATCTATCTAGAATAATGACGAAATTAAGTTGCTAATATCGAAATTTCGAATTAGTTCGAAATACTGTATACCTGGCATAATGCAGCCTAATAGAGAACTACAGTTGGCAGCCCTGGTGACTGAATATATTCTTAGTTCCATCTCTTAAGGTACAGAATACAAAATTTGATTGAAGTCCAATGGATAGCATGGACGTTACATGCAGTTAAACATTGGATCTAACAGCGGGCGTAAAATCATGTTGGCAACAATGACATACATGTATTGGTCAGAAATAATCTGAAATAATATGATCTATTGTTGTGTCAATTTTGAATGAAATCCATTAGTTAGAACAGAAGTTACATGCATTTTAAAATTGGACTTATCAGCAGGCTTAGAATCATGTTGGCAGCACTGACGTTTATAAGTTACTCCACATTAATCTAGAATGTCAGGTACTATACGTGTGCAAAGTTTAGAGCTGTTAGCTTGCATACTTTCTGATATATTGATATTTAGAAAAACGAATAGAGACAGTATTTATTAACAGTTGGCAGCCCCGGTTGCTCTTAAGAATACGCATAGTCATATCTGTTATGGTACACATATCCCACACGAAATTTGGTTGAAATCCGAATGATAGTATAGAAGTTACATGTATTTAAAGTCGGACCTCTCAGCAGGCTTAGAATCATGTTGGTAGCACTGACGTATATAAGTTACTCCAAATTAATATAGAATATCGGGTACTATACGTGTGCATAGATTAAAGCTGTCGGCTTGCATACTTTCTGATATATGGGTATTTGGATTTTTAAAAATTGAGTGCATTTAGTAACAGTTGGCAGCCCTGGTGGATCTTAATAATATGCTCAGTCATATCTCTTTATGTACACATAGCACATACGAAATTTGATTGAAATCCAATTGATAGTGTAGAAGTTATATGCATTTAAAATTTGGACCTATCAGCAGGCTTATAATCATTTTGGCAACACTGCCATGTATGGCCTCCTGGAAATTAAACTGCAATATTATTATCTATACGTGTGCCAATTTTGAAACAGCTCCCATTCATACCTTCCAAGATATCCAACATGGAGCTCAAAATTTTAATTGCGATTTTTCAGCAGTTGGTAGCACTGACATCATTTTCAAATATCGCCGTGAGATATTCAGGTATAGGTCTTTACTCCTACCAAATTTTGTTTGGATTGCTCCAGCCTTTTAGGAGTTGATAGGGGGGGGGACACACACACAGCCAGACAGACAGACAGACAGACAGACACACATTTTTCCGATCTCATAAGACTACTTTTTCCTCATTTTTGCAAAATGTGAAAAGTAGGCTAAAAAATAGGCTTATGAGATCACCTTTTGTCCGGGTGTGTGTAAAGTGTGTAAAGTGTGTGTGTGTGTGTGGTGTGTGTGTGTGTGTCCCTAATAACTTCCAAACGCCTGGAGCGATTTCAATGAAACTCGGTAATGTCATAGCACCATTTCGGCCAACCCCGACCGTGTCCTTCAAATCATATTACGTCTCACCAATCCAACATGGCGGCTGTGCGAAATATTTCACCAGCATTCAATATCTCCGAAACTATTATCGATATCACCCTGAAATTTTGTACGGTAATAAAGGGCACTAATAGAAGTTCACCTATGAGACTTTCAAAAACCTGGTAACTACAAAACCAACATGGCGGCCAAGCGAATTTCAAACTTTTAAATAAACTTTTCTCGCGATTTAACCATCCAAACGCAATGAAACTTGGTACAGCATATGTTTATACATATTGCAATGCACTGGCTCTAATTTACTCCAATTGTTTACATAACCTCAAGATGGCGACTGTGCGAAATATTTCACCGGCATTCTATATCCCCGAAACTATTACTTATATCTCCCTGAAATTTTGTACGGTGATAAAGGGCACTACCAAAAGTTCATCTACGTAACTTTGTAAAACCTGTAAAGTACAAAACGAACATGGCGGCCAAGCGAACTTGGAACATTTTAATAGATTTTTCTCCCGATTTAACCATCTGAGCGCAGTGAAATATGGTACAGTAGATATTTATACACATTATAATGTACTGGCATCTAATTTAGTTCAATTATTTACATAACCTCAAGATGGCGGCTGTGCGAAATTTTAAAATTGAGTTTTTATTTCTGGTGTCGTAATCATGCGATCGAAGTGAAAGTTTGAATAATGAAGCCACGCAATAATGTTCCTTTAATGATACACAACTCAATGGCCTATACATATAACAATCCAAAATGGCGACCATCGGAAATATTTAGACGGTTCTCAGTATCTACGATCTTTTACAGCAATCAAACAATATTTTTATGTTCATAGAGGCTATGAACATAAGTTCACCTATAGGACTTTCAATAACCTGGTGAGCACAAATCCAACATGGCGGCGACGCGAAGTATAAATATTTAAATGGAATTTATCTCGAAATAACCATCCGAGAGCAGTGAAACTTTGTATGGTAAATGCTTATACAAATGTTAATCCGCTGGTATCTAATTTATTTCAATTGTTTTCATAGCCAGAAGATAGCAGCTGTGCGAAATTTTAAAATCTCGTTTTACTTCTTGTGTCCTAATCATGCGATTGAAGTTTGAATACCACACGTGTACAATAATCTTCATGTAATAGTACATAAATAAAATTCCAACATGGCAACCATCTGAAATATTTAGACGGTTCACAATATCTACGAATATATTACAACAATCAAACTGAAATTTTGTATGTTGATAGAGGCAATTAACATAAATAGGATATATGAAAATAGGCTGCATAGTTCTTCACGGAACTACTTGTTAATTATATAAAACTCTTCTTGAACCAGTCCGTTTCTAGAGATTGGGATCAATGAAAGGAATCAACTAACAAGGAATCTATTTGAACTGATAACATCTGATCTGATTGAAATGTGGTACAGCGACTTCGGTACCTTTAAAATCACAAGACAATTTCCACAGAAGTTAATTGTAAAAATAAACTATGAATCATCTTTTCATTCGTACCCATAAAATAATTATTTTAAATACACACATCAAAAAAAGTTTTGCATCACCTCGGTTCCCAGATCTCCGGCATATAGACGTTGACTGTGTATATTGTATCCAAGATACAGTCCCTTTGACTGTTCATAGATGTCACTAAAACTGCTCAAAGATGTAAACAACCATGCATGAGCAGGGCCTATTAGACGGAGGGGGTACGACAGCCGATCAGTTCCAGTCATTCCACCAGGACGAAGGTACGCTGCCCATGTTGTCTGTAGTTCTACCATGCCTAGAAGGTCAATACCGCAGTTCGATCGCGTCCGCATTGTTACTTTGTGTCAAGAAGGGCTCTCAACAAGGGAAGTTTCCAGGCGTCTCAGAGTGAACCAAAGCGATGTTGTTCGGACATGGAGGAGGTACAGAGATACAGGAACTGTCGATGACAGGCCTCGCTCAGGCCGCCCAAGGGCTACTACTGTAGTGGATGACCGCTACTTACGGATTGCCGCTCGGAGGAACCCTGACAGCAATGCCACCATGTTGAATAATGCGTTTCGTTCAGCCACAGGACGTCGTGTTTCAACTCAAACTGTGCGCAATAGGCTGCATGATGCGCAACTTCACTCCCGACGTCCATGGCGAGGTCCAGCTTTGCAACCCCGACACCATGCAGCGCGGTACAGATGGGCCCAACAACATGCTGAATGGACCCCACGGAATTGGCATCACGTTCTCTTCACCGATGAGTGTCGCATATGCCTTCAACCAGACAATCGTCGGAGACGTGTTTGGAGGCACCCTGGTCAGGCTGAACGTCTTAGACACACTGTCCAGCGAGTGCAGCAAGGTGGTGGTTCCCTGATGTTTTGGGGTGGCATTATGTGGGGCCGATGTACGCCACTGGTGGTCATGGAAGGCTCCGAAACGGCTTTACGATACCTGAATGACATGCTCCGACCCATAGTGCAACCATATCGGCAGAATATTGGAGAGGCATTTGTCTTCATGGACGACAATTCTCGACCTCATCGTGCACATCTTGTGAATGCGTTCCTTCAAGATAACGACATCGCTCGACTACAGTGGCCAGCATGTTCGCCAGACATGAACCCTATCGAACATGCCTGGGATATGTTGAAAAGGGCTGTTTATGGACGTCTTGACCCACCAACCACTCTGAGAGGTTTACGCCGAATTGTCGTTGAGGAGTGGGACAATTTGGACCAACAGTGTCTTGATGAACTTGTGGATAGTATGCCACGGCGAATACAGGCATGCATCAATGCAAGAGGACGTGCTACTGGGTATTAGAGGTAGTGGTGTGTACTGCAATCTGGACCACAAATGCTGAAAGTCTAGCTGTATGATGGTACAACATGCAATGTGTGGGTCTCATGAGCAATAAAACGAGCTGAAATGTTGTTTGTGTTGATCTCTATTCCCTTTGTATTTAACGGTTCCGGTACTCTTGGAACCGAGGTGATGCAAAACTTTTTTTGATGTGTGTACTTCAAAATGTTTTCCTTGTACTTTAAGGGATGCACTGAGCAATATGGGGGTGTGCTAGCACAACATTGTGTGCACATTTCACCATCTTCGTGCTGCCTGTGTATTCCATACGACATGGATTGTGGGGGAGTGGTTTGCCGACAACGGCGACCCATTAATGTACTGGGCTGAACAGAGTCCTGATTTGAATTTCATAGAACATCTTCTCTGCGATGATGTGGTCAGGCCACTCTCGCCTGCTAGAGGCGAATGTTGGGCCAACACCAATCCGACAGCCACGGCTAGCAGTAGACGCAGCCCAAACTTAAGCTTCATTTCCGTGCCAGTGTCCGGATATTTCTGACCACATAGTGTATGTAATTAATCATTCAATTTACATAAGGTCTTAGAAATGTAAAATTAATTGAATATCCGTGAATATGTTGACAAAAGATTCAGACTACTGTAAATTCCCTTCGATTGATTCACAGATGGCGCTCGTACACGTGGTGCTTATCCTGTTCACAGAGCATAAGAGGTGACCTCATGTTCAAACATTTGACCAAAGGCAAATGTTCTACAAACCGAAGTCTCATTTTGCATCCCACTAATCTTCAACTTTGAAATTTATTTATTTTAAGTGAATTACGATTAGGACTAGAAGTTCCTTTAACAGCAACTAACTGCCACTATTATACATGTTTCTTTTATACATAGTCTTAAATTAAACTAATTAAACTGAAAACTATGGAAAGAAATATATACAAAACTGATTTAAGCTACTTAATTAATATGAAGTAATACTATAATGTTACAATTCATAAACTTATATCCCACGTTTTAATAATTGCACAGATATTTAATAGGAGTGAACATGAGATTTCTGAGCCTAGACACTTATCTGTTGTATTTCGCCCAGTCTAAAATTGTTATGTTCGAGGCATTTACCACAAATGGTTTATTACCTTTCATTGTACGATGCTGAGGGATCTGCAGAGTTTTAGCTGTGAATCTTTGTTCCGATCATGCACTTGACTCATTTGAACAAAGGATTTGGCCAGGTAAGGAGGTGTATTAGTTTTTAAAATTCTCAATAGTAGACAAGAAGTCCAGTACAACCGTCATTCCCTAAGCTTTGGTAGAAAGCTAGAGACAGTTTTGTTTGGTTCAACAAGCACAATGCTTTCAATACTCAAATACAGTAGGAGAGAACAGAGGAAAATGTGTTCAAACTAAGCCGCCTGAGTTTGAGTCTGTTTGAAGGAAATATATTAATATGCTCTCTTCAAGGATCAGACAGTGAGTTAATGCAAACATGTACGTTCAAATGAAAATGGTTCTACAGCGCACGTTAAATGGTTAGAGCAGTACAGCAAATTATGACGGTATGACGTAGTTGGCGTGTTATCCCTCAAGTGAGATTTAAAACAAACACACGTAATTTCTACCTAGATAAGTAAAGAACAAACAAAAATCGCCACACTCAAATAGAATTCGCACGATGAATGGCCGATAGATGGAATACATTTCTCTCCCAATCTCAACTCAACTTTCTCACCCACAATCAACAACTGGTTTCTCCCACTCTCTGATTATATTACTAGCATTGTGTGTCAACAAGTTGGGGGCGGATGTTGTTCTTATCGCATTAACAACCTCTATTCGGCCAGTTATAAAATAAACCTGGGCAAATCACACTGCTGCCAGGAAGAGATCCCATATTTAGGTCACATAATCGATAGAACACGGATCGGCCTTATAATAAGAAGAATAATAAACACCAACTACCTCAATTTAGATACAAATAATCGCCACCACCGTGCGATAAAAGTAAATGACGGTGAGCACGGCTCTTGAAAGGAGCTGCGCGACTAATGAGATGAGCTGAGCTGAGCTGAGCTGAGCAGAATGTAACGCAATACGTTTCAAACACTCCCGTATCTTCAGGGTTCAAACCTCAGCGTCGGGTGCTCTTAGATATGGTTTACCATAGTTTCTTATTTTCAACTCCAAACAAACTCTCGTGATTAGGTTGGCGTCGGGAAAGACTATACCACCACAACTCAATCCCTTTAACATCCATTAAAATATTGACATCTTGGTGATCAGTCCCATGTGTTGAATTTATCTAATAACCTGTGTCTTGGGGATGACAAATAGTGTGTAGCCGTCTAAAATTGTGGTAGGTGCCCCGGGATTTATAATAATGTGCCACCTCGAATTATCCACACGGGAGTGTGAAAACTCCAGGGGAAAATTACACTCAGGATGGACATTATCAGTGCATGGATTCGAACCTTCGAGCAGCTCCCGATCTGGTACACAAATTAACACATACGGCCAAGCCGATGGGTCTTTAAAAAGTGTGATAAAAGAA
The DNA here is from genome assembly GCA_946902985.2 of Meconema thalassinum. Lineage (NCBI taxonomy): Eukaryota > Metazoa > Arthropoda > Insecta > Orthoptera > Tettigoniidae > Meconema > Meconema thalassinum. Next base: position 23,494,107 of record OX336389.2, on the reverse strand, counting down.
TAAATTTCGCCCCTAAGGGGATCTTAAACGTGCCAGTAAATCTACTGACACGGCTCCCTCGCATTTTCCCACCCTCAAATGCCAGCTGACTGCGCCAGGATTCGATCCAGCAACCTTGGGCACAGCAAGCGAGAACGTTACCGCTGAGCCATACAGCCAGTCTATATATAATGTAAAATAAGGTTCTGTTATTCAAATTATAAAACTTAAACATAGATCTGGAGTTATGGTGGTAAATAATAATAATAATAATTTGAATGGTCCACACCAACAACATTGTGTCATTATTATTTCAAAGACCACCCAACAAAATGATAACCTTCTAAGAAAGAAATGAAACTCATTTTGGAAAATAGGCAGACATAATAAATGTTTTTCTTTATCAAACGGAATTTATGAAAACTGTGTGTAGCTCACCTTGAGGAAGGATTTCTTATTGATGTAAACCATTCTTTAGATTAGTCACAATATCACTGTACAAGGTGACGTGCCAAATATAATAATAAAAGTAAATCAAAGCACTAGGATAGTGCAGCCACAAGGCTACTTACAGCACTCAATCCTGGTCTGGCCGCTGTGACAGAATGCGAGAAGCAAACAACTGATAGTGAGTAGACCCATTCCGGAGCTTCGCATTCACTAGTCACAGACTTACTTGCACTATAATGATGACGTGACGTGACACAGTCTTCAGTGTTCTTTTATGACGTCGCCCGGCAGGTTTTCAGCGTTCAAAATTGTAAGTGGCCCGTGCGGTTTTCACATCTAGTGGGACGTGGGTTGGCGACCACGGGACCCCAGCCGAGTCCGGCATTCCTTCCACTTACTTGTGCTGGGCTCCTCTCCGTCTTCTTTCCTGTCGACCTCTCTTGGTCAACTCTTGTTCTCTTCCGATCCCAACGGTATTAGGGTATCCGAGACCTAGGGAGTCTCTTCCTTTCCCGCCTTAATTGGCCCTTGTCTCATCTTTTCTGATACCCTCCTTGTGCGAGGGGTCAGCCTTTTCTTTCTTTTCCTGTTATCTCCTGCCTTCTGCTCAAGGCCCTCAAGGAGGCCGGGTGTATGTAGCCCCACCACTTATGGTGCACCCTAGATAATGCTACACCCTCAGGGGCTCACGGCTGGTGAGTTCGGGAGTTGGCGACCCCGCGGGATTCCTGAGGTGGGTCCGGTTTCCCCCTTTCGTCCCTTACCTGTGGGGTGGACCCTCTCCTCTTTCACTTTCCTATCTGCCTTTCATGGCTCTCCTTCCTTCCAAGTCCCTCAATCCGCATTCTTCGAGGGTTGAGGGCAATTATTTTCCTCCTGTCCTTTATTTGCCTTATTCTCCTTTTGTTTTCCATTTCTTCTTCTAGTATGTAGGTTAGTAGTTAGTTTTTAAGTTTGCATTTCATTTTCATCTTCACGATCACCCAAACCATTAGGGGCCGATAACCTAGATGTTAGGCCCCTTAAAACAACAATTATCATCATCATCATCATCACATCTGTAACTTTATACTGTATTATCAAATTCAGCCATCCATGTTCAATTTGATAGACATTTTAGCCAACTTTCGAATTTGGTAATAACTGAAAGTAAACTTGCGAGATCTATCTATGTATGAATGTATGTGTAAGTCTGCCCCTCCCTATCAATTGCCAAACGACCTGAATTGAATCAAATTTGGCACAAACGCAGCACTAGTAAAGGGCACCTCAGTGTCACGCATTTTTGTCGCCGCCATCTTAACGAAAACAAGGCCACCCGAGTGTTCAAAGCTTCAATCAAATCATAACTAAATTGATCATTGGATCTCTACCAAATTTTGGCAAACAAAAAACACAGAACTATTATGGCATCAGTCAAATAATTTCAAGATGGTAGCCTCGCGAATCACGCAATCATTATAATCAATAACATAAAAAAAAAGCGACTCAATGCTCACAGTACTTGGCATTCAGATAGCTTTTATACAAGGACCCTCTGTTATCAACGTGATGACTATATGGGAATGCAGATTACGTGCAGCCGCCATCTTGAGATTATAAAGTATAGGCTATAAATAATTGCCTCGTAACACTTAACAGCTACAGGGTCTTTATATTATCTTGGCAAGGACATTCGCGCTAACGCGCTCCGCCAGTAACGACTGAGTTGCCGGCGACCGCGAGCACATATGTACGGCAGAGTACGGTGCTTAAAATCAGTATAATGCATTTTTACTCACCATGTTTACAGTCGATGCTGAAACAGTTCCCCATCCACTGACAAACATAATCGGCAACTCCTTATGAAGTTTCCGGTTACTCCGGTTAATTTAGCTTCAGTAAGGAAATAATGCCATTTACGTCTATTTTATTGTTTACTGAACCAGTACGTTGAATCTCTCAGCCAGTTGTTTTATTGTCCGATTTATAGGAATGGGTCTCCCGGAAATTTCACTTGAAACTTTTGTCTTGTTCTAGCGCACGATTTCCTGCACTTTATGTACATATTGTGCAGATATACATGTTCAAGTAACGAATATTTCACATAAGGCATTACAGCACTATACACAATCACAATAAAACAATGTACAATACGATATACAGTACAGTAGCTTTATAAAACACCCAATTAGCTCGGAGCTCACCCGTCTATCGCAGCAAGAGCGTGGGAATATGGCCGGAGACCACGCGCGCCAACCTGTAACAGCCGGCTATTGGCCGGGGACTACCAGCGAAGGTTGAGCGGAATCTCCTTGCCAAGCAAAAATAAAGACCCTGTACAATGGCGAAAATTAGTCACACGGTAGAACCATATAATATATAGCTTTGTATGGTCAGAACAAAAGAACACACTCTCCATACATTCAAGATGGCGGCTGCGCGAATTATAAGGACATTCAAATCGACAACTCAGAATATAATTTAAACGAATCTTGACATGAGATTAGTAATGTGTGAGGGTTATGACTTGCGTTACCGTACTTAATGGATTATCACACTAAAGATAGCGCACAGCAGCCATCTTGAAATTTCAATATAAATTAATAACCCTCAGAATCCCATTACTATAATAACGAAATTTAGCAATAAGACAGAACCTCTTGATGATGATGATAATTGTTGTTTTAAGGGGCGTAACATCTAGGTTATCGGCCCCTAATGGTCTGGGTGATAGCGAAAATGACAATGAAGTGGAAACCAGAATGAAAATTAAGTGAGAAGGAAAATACTTACAAAAAGGAACTCAGATTGAAACTACTCACAAAATGGAGAGCGGTAGACTAATACTTACAACAGGGAATTTAGAACAAAAATACTCACAAAAGGAATAGATTGAAAAATACGCACAAAATGTAGGTTAGGTTCAAAGTACGTACAAAATGCAATGCAGAGTCAAAATACTTTACTTACAAAATGCAAATGAAATTCAAAATACTTACAAAATGCAAATGAGATTGAAAATACGTACAAAATGCAATTGAGATTCAAAATACTTACAAAATGTAATTGAAATTGAAAATACACAATGCAATTTAGATTGGAAAACACACATTTCAGATTCCAAAAAGTCACAAAGTGCAATTGAAATTCAAAATACTTATAAAATGCAATTGAAGTTGAAAATGATTACAAAATGCACGGTAGATTCAAACTACTCAATTGGATGGACAATACTTACAAAATGCAATTTACATTGAAAATACTTACAAAATGTAATTCAGATACAAAATACCCACAAAATGCAATTGAGAATCAAAATACTTGCAAAATGCCCACCATACAAAATACAATTTAGATCGAAAAGACTTACAAAATGCAACGTAGATTGAAAACACCTAGAAGATGGAGTGTAGATGCAAAATAATCGCTAAATGAAATTTAGATATACGGGGAGCCAATTAACAAAAACAGTGCGGGAATCTTAAAGAGAAAAGGAAATATAATGAAAAGAAAACAAGAGATCTGACCCCTCGAAGAAGGAGGGATCAGCAAAGATAAGACAACGCCCAATTAAGGCGGGAAAGTGCAAGACTCCCTAGGCCTCGGATACCCTAAGTTAATACCTTCGGGGTCGGAAAAGAACAAGAGTTGACCAAGGGAGGTCGACAGGAAAGAAGACGGATAGGAGCCTGGCACAAGTGGAAGCAATGCCGTACTCAGCTGGGGTCCCGTGGTCGCCAACCCACGTCCCACTAGATATGAGCCCCTGGGGGACCTTATAAGTCACTTCGTACGCCCAAAGCAAAAGCACAGTGACTCCATATTTTCAAGATGGCGGATAGGTGTATTATTAAAATATACAAATTGGTAACTTGGGAAATAATGTCACAATTAAGATGAAACTTGTCTACAAAAGAGTATTATATAAGAGGCCTCAGTAGCGTTAGTGATAAATTTATCACACTGAATATAGCGCGAAGCGGTCATCCTCAAATTTCATGACTGAAAAATAAATACCTTTCTATATTTTGGGCCTACAATAACGAAAATTGATGGTATCGTCTGCCCAAAGCAAAATAACGTCGCCAGATGTTGACTGGGCGTAATAGACTAATGGATCGTTCAGAACGTAATTGTGCAATTAAAACGAAATTCAGTAAGAAACAAATGCCATATAAGGGACTTAGCTGAAATAACTCACTGAATACAATGGACGGCGGCCATCATAAAAATATAGAATATGATAATGAGTAATTCAAGTGTCTTGAAGCTACAATAAGAATACCCCCTGTTCCGAATCTCGGATTGCCAGAGAATGGAGAGAGAGTATTGGTTATTGCAACCATCACTTGATGCATTTGAGGCTGGCTGCGTGGCTCAGCGGTAACGTTCTCGCTTACTGTGTCAAATCCTGGCGCAGTCAGTTGGCATTTGAAGGTGCGCAAATGCGAGGGAGCTGTGTCAGTAGATTCACTGGCACGTTAAAGATCCCCTTCGGGGACATTAAACAAATAACATTATTATTAGTTACAGTGATTCCCCAATAGCACAATACAAAAATCCTGCTCAGGAAGAATAATAAATCGCAACATGAATTTGTCCAGAGTTTTGGGGCTGGTTAGCGAGAATGTTAAGAGCCAGAGGTTGGCAAATCAAACTTCAGTCCTGCCTTAAGTTTAGGGGCCTGGAGACAGCAATGCATAAATACAGGCTTGAAACCCTGCGGTGTAGCTCGTTACATCGTGCACCACGGCTACGAGGGCAGGTGCAGAATGTCCGGACATTGCAGGTTCGAATCCCGACGCCAACAGCGGCTATCATTTGTGTGTATCTTACCCGGATTTTTCTACACTCCCTCAGGAAAATGCCGGGATAATACCTTACTTCATGTTCCGGGACACTAACCTTATCCAAGTCCCTCTTACATTTACACACACTTCTACAGTCAACACAGGTCCAACACACACCCAACTACATGGGTCTGATGACAAAGATATCCCAAGCCCCTCGTTTTTCTCCATTTCAGCCCTAGCGTGACCCACACTAACGCTCATACAGTAGGCTATATCGCATTCAATTGCTCCCGGGCGAAGCCAGGGCGGGTTGCTAGTTAAAATTATTAGAAATAACTTAATCAATCAGTAGAAGCTTTTTAAAATAATGCTTTTAGGGTTCTTACTCTTATTTTCAACCCCAGTTCAGAATAGTATTCATTATTTTATAGGCAATTGAATGCGTGATGAGCGCTTTTGTTTTCGATGTCAATGAACTACGACCTACATCCGTTTTACGTCTCGGCACAATGGGTTAAAATCGCTGACTGGACTATTAATTATATTATCATGGAGATGCATGTGCAACGAATTCTTGTCAGACGTAATTTAAGAATGGCGAGGTGCATGAAACACAAATCCCCATTCCGTCCAACCTTAACTTGACGTAGATGGCATTGAGACAAGTAATTTGATATTAAGACACTTAGGGTCGCAAGTGTCCGGAAATACCTTAAAAGTGAACCACAACTGTTAAACATATGACGTCATCAGGTGATGGCTCAGTTTGAGTGTTCAGGCCCGCGCCCACAAAGGCAACCCAAACGTTGAATGTCCAAATACTCACAAAGTGCAATTGAAATTCCAAATACTCACAAAATGTAATTGAAATTGAAAATGCTTACAAAATGCACGGTAGATTCAAACTACTCAATTGGATGGACAATAGGCTACTTACAAAATGCACGGTAGATTCAAACTACTCAATTGGATGGACAATACTTACAAAATGCAATTTAGATTGAAAATACTTACAAAATGTAATTCAGATTCAAAATACCCACAAAATGCAATTGAGAATCAAAATACTTGCAAAATGCCCACCATACAAAATGCAATTGAAATTCAAATACTCACAAAAGTCCCAGCCCCTATATTGAAAGACTTACTAAAAAGCAATTTAGATTGTCAATCCTTACAAAATGCAGTTGAGGTTGAAAACACTCGCAAAATGCATTTTAGATCGAAAAGACTTACAAAATGCAACGTAGATTGAAAACACCTACAAAATGGAGTGTAGATGCAAAAAAACGCTAAATGGAATTTAGATACATGGGGAGCCAATTAATAAAAACAGTGCGGGAATCTTAAAGAGAAAAGGAAATATAATGAAAAGAAAACAAGAGGTCTGACCCCTCGAAGAAGGGGAGATCAGCAAAGATGAGACAAGGACCAATTAAGGCGGGAAAGAGAAAGACTCCCTAGGCCGCGGATTCCCTAATACCGTCGAGGTCGGAAAAAATAAGAGTTGACAAATGGAGGTCGACAGGAAAGAAGACGGAGAGGAGCCCGGCACAAGTAAGTGGAAGCAATGCCGGACACAGCTGGGGTCCCGTGGTCGCCTACTCACGTCCCACTAGATGTGAGCCCCTGGGGGTAATACACTATGAGTGTAAGAATTGTTCAGCATGAAAAGTTCTACAAAAAAGTCCGCGAGAGCATATCTCTATCTACAATACATCGCCCACCATAAGTGTCTTTATGTTTTCATTTCTTCCAACAATCTCTATTCTTTTTCTGAAGCGACAGTTTACGAGTTAGCTAGGGGCGAGCCTATTATTCCAGATACAGCCAGCAGCAAACTGTCGAGTCGTGTTGAGTTAGAGAAGAGGGGTTGTGTTGGGGTTTCCCTGGAAGTGCAACTCCGCTTTTCTCCATTGCGCCGCAAAATACACAGTCAAGTTAAGATTGGAAGGAAGGGGGATTTGTGTTTCATGCACCTCGCCATTCTTAAATTACGTCTGACAAGAATTCGTTGCACATGCATCTCCATGATAATATAATTAATAGCCCAGTCAGCGATTTTAACCCATCATGCCGAGACGTAAAACGGATATAGGTCGTAGTTCATTGACATCGAAAACAAAAGCACTCATCACGTAATACATTCATAACTGTTCCCGGGCGAAGCCGGGGCGGGTTGCTAGTTAAAAATATTAGAAATAACTTAATCTATTAGTAGAAGCTTTTCAGTCAGTAAACAGGAGTGTTACAGTAAATTTCCTAGTGCCTGAAATACAGGAAGTATTTATTCACTTATAAAAACTTCTCACACAAGTGGATAGAAATTCCGAATTCCAGTCAGAGGTCTAATAAATAGGACTTCTTTGTTTGTTGTTGGGAAAAACTGTTTTCAAATTGTTTGCATTACAATAAAACAACACAAACAAAAAGGTCCAAAACATTGCTTCCTTTTCAAAGTTTGACGAGCCGGGCGCTCAGCAGAGAGTAATATTTAACATTACTAACTTAACATATCACTAGGCAACTTAACAATTTTGAAGAATGTTGATTTTATGTCTTAAGTTTATTTCTCACAAGCCTCCGTGGCTCAGGCAGCAGCACGCTGGCCTCTCACCGCTGGGTCCGTGGTTTAAATCCCGGTCACTCCATGTGAGATTTCTGCTGGACAAAGCGGAGGCAGACAGGTTTTTCTCCGGGTACTCCGGTTTTCCCTGTCAAAAATTTCATTCCAGCAACACTCTCCACAATCATTTCATTTCATCTGTCATTCATTTAATCATTGCCCCAGAGGACTGCGGCAGGCTTCGGCAGCCGGCACAGTTCATGTCCCCGCCGCTAGATGGGGGCTTCATTCATTCCATCCCTGACCCGTTCGGTCGACTGGAAACAGGCTGTGGATTTTCATTTTCAAGTTTATTTCTCACAGATATGTGGTACATCAGGACCAACAGGCCATTGGGATTTCGAAGCAGGCTGTCAGCCATGAGACAAAACCGCCATCTTTACCTATCTCTGATGGACGTTGCCAGGAGCCATCCATTACCTCTGCATCCTCCCCTCAATATTGTAGGAAAAGAAATAAAGGGATTATTTTAAAATATTTGAAAATCAGGTTTTCATAGTGATACATGTGTGTATTTGCAGGCCACAAGAATTCTACAGTGAGGATCTTCTCTATAGAACGGAACCTTGTCGTGACAGTGTTGACGGACGAAACGCGTTGAGTCACCGCCAGTTGACTAGCATCTACCGATTACACAACAGCGGGTCGGGAAACACCGGATGGTGTCATGCCATTGGTTACATATGGAGCTGCCAAGATACCTTAGTTGAGATAATTAAGACTTGTGGTGGAGAACTGTTGCCTATCTCGTATCCCGTGAACATGGTTAGGTATACAACAAAACATCAAATTTACCTATTGGAAACTTATCTTCTCGAGAAGAAGTAAATGTGTTCGTAAGTTTCAGCGTTGTGAAATTTTTACTTGTAGGGGAACGATCTGCATACTCCTGGGGCTTTCGAGAACGAAATAACTGCACTGATACGAAATATAAGTGTACCAAACCTTCCTACGTTGGTGCAATGTGTGTTTAGAAAATTAAGGACAGCATTTCCAGCAACTACTCTGAAATTCATGTAAGTAATGATGATTTAAATAGACTACGTTAAAAAGTGCAAATGTGTTGAATTAGTTGGGAGCTACGCTGCTGCTAGCGCCAATGCCTTGCTCGACAGGCGGCTAGCCAGAGTGTCCCGGCCATCACACGGCGCCTGCGAGGCTCCGTTCTATCGAATAGTATATAATTCTAAGTATGGAGATATGTGAGGGAGAGGTTCTGCAATCAGATAATGAATTGTCACTTAATCATTATCACAACACATTCTTCATCAGGAGGGATGCAATAACTCATTAACATTCCGCTTTACTTGAAATGTGACGCATGAATGACTCCAATCTTCACCTAAGATAGCAAATAATGCCAGCCGTATTGATCTGCCACTGACAAAAAAAAAGTCAGTAAACTACGAGATTGTCGCCACGAGTCTTGAAGAGATGGAAAGCTACATTTTAAAGTCGGACCCCCAGTTCCTGGATTTAGACAATGCTCCTGCTGGTAGGTGTTGAATTTTGCTTATGTAAAGTCAATTTTGGTATTTGTGGAAGTATTTGTTGAGAAATCAAAAATTTGGAGTAAATCGGACCATTCTGAAGAAAGTTATAACGTCGAGGATCGAACGAAAGAGGCTACGCGTATTCATGGTGCAATCAGGGCGAATAAAGTAATAAGTGGTGGAACTTCCATATGAATCAATGGTTAAGATGAAGTAGTTCTAAATTTCAACACCGCGCACCGCGCCGAGCGTATGGTCCTAGCAGATGACGCCATGACGGCAGTCAAGCAGTGATGCATTACCGCGCGCAAATTGTACTTACAATAACAGTAAGTTTTAACTGCAAAATTAAATAAAGACCCTTCTGAGAGGAATTTTGGACTTAAACGAGGTTTAAGCAGTGACGATCATCGTACTTCTACCGACTTCTTTCGCCTCCATTAACTTCAGTCTATATACTGTACATATGCCTACCAGTGAAAGAGGTCCCTTCTTCACAAGCTAATTATGAGAACGTTATTGACAATAAGCTTCCCTTTAATGAATACGGTCAATGGCGAGAAATGAAATACACACGAGCAGAGAGGTGAAGGATAACCATTGTCAGCAAATTAAAGAAACGAATACACTGACAGATATTGAACCCGAACTGGATCCTATAATCCTGTCAGTTAATGATGACGGATCTGAGAGAGCAGGCGATAACGTAGTTTATTATTTGTGTGCATACTTTATTCACATAGCAGCAAAGAAGATTGAGAAATGTAATTCCTGCATTAGGTCATTGGATAGTGATTCCGAAACCATTAATGCTGTTAGTGATGTATGTATCCTCGCCATGCTGAGAGACTTTGGCGGAAGTGAATCTAAATTTATCAATACCCGTCTTTATCTTTTTTCACGTGATTAAACGTGCAGATGCAGTAGTAGAGCAAGAAGGCGCGTTGTGGGGCAACATCTTTTCGGACTGTGTGGATATGATCTAAGAACTTCCTGTGTTCCGAAAATGTGTGTGCTGCTCAGAGAAGCACCTGTTATTATATTTCCCTAGGATAGTGTTTCATTACATTAAATGCCGGTTCATTTTCCGGGCGAAAGAAATGTCCAGGGAACTGAGATCCAGATAGTCTTCAAAATCAGCGAGAAAAATAATGAAGATCTCTTCAGTTTAGAGGTTTATTTATTTATCGTATGGCTTTTAGTGCCGGGAGTGTCCGAGGACATGTACGGCTCGCCAGAGGCTGTAGCTGCTTCTAGCGGACACCCATAGGGAAGCTACAAGTTCCGTTCAATTTCAAGTAGTTCCAACTTTCACTACCAGATGTCAATGATACCTAGTGATGAACGTTGGAACTTAGATAGAGCGTTCCATTTAAATCTAAACTAGAAATTTAGCTTCACACAAGTTAAGTCTGTGGAAGGATATTTTACATGCCATAAATCTATGACCTGGGACCGCCGGCGCCGGCTTTACTTTTTACAAAGGTATTTTAGTGTGTTCTGGACAGTATTTTGATATGTTCGCATTTCCTTGAAAATGTGTTTCTGTTATTCACTACTTGCTTCGTATTTAGTGCAATACTTCTTTTAATAATACACAACGAGCCAGACTGACCGTCCACCTGCACGTCCAGGCCAAGGAACGCTAGTAGTCAACTACCGGAGTTCCGCCAGTTATTACTCTATTCGTCGTGGTACAATTTTAGCAAGCAAGAAAAGTTGTCTCTTGTATTTTTTTATATTAAATACAGAACCAGAAGCAGCTTCGGGGACACGTCAATACGATTGATGTATGTCGGCGAGTTGTGACTGTTTCACGAGAGGGGATGAAGTAGTCGTTCAGCCGCAGAGAAACTTGTTTTCCAGTAGGGAGGGGGGGAGGGAGAGAGGGCAAGCCGACACACAGAGGAAGAAGAACGGGAGAGATGTCACGCGAATGACCGACCGCCGAGCCACGCGTGTGACGCACGATTGGAGTGGAGACAAGAGTGGAATGATTCGCCAATCAGAACATTTATATTGGTTAATTACACTTCACTTGCTATTATAATTACTTCCAGAAGAGGAGTAATAAAGATAAGTACCGTACCGGGTTCGATGCAGAAAATTATAATGAATATTGCTTCGTTTTTGGAATTGAGGAGAAAGGCGCTATTTTTGGCTGCAAAATTTGTTTAGTGGAAATACGTGGGATTTTGGGCGCGAAAAATGAAGAGGATGCTATCAGTGGATTTGAGGGGAGATTATTCCTTTTCGAAATGTTCTAAGGAACAGACGCGTGACTAAACTCGCCAGAATTGAGTGCAATTTTACCGCGTTTTCGAGCGTTAGCCCAGTAGCCTATTGAATGTATTGTGAATCTTAAACATTTAGTGAGTGAATAGTAAAAGCGATCTACAGTATTGAAGGCAAATACACAATTTATTGCAAAAATATTATAGGGCAGTTCATAGTAAATTTGAACATTCCTACAGTGAAATTTAAGCAACTTAGCTACGCATTTGAACGAGAAAACAAGTAGTTACGTGATGAACTAAAGCCTATTTTCATATATCGTACTTATGTTAATTGCCTCTATCAGCATACAAAATTTCAGTTTGATTTTAATAGATTCGTAGATATTGAGAACCGTCTAATATTTCGGATGGTCGCCATGTTGGATTTTTATATATGTAGGTCTTAGAGTTATGTACTATTACATGAAGATTATAGAGTAATGTCATCGCGCCAGGAGATGGCAGTTCAACACGCTGTGATGAGGTAAAGGGGGTCCTTGCTGTACGCATGCGCGGCCCGCCTATTCCAAAACCTAAATATATCGGCTGGCAGTCAGTTGCTGCTACTTCCTGCATGATAATTCGTTATCGGGCTTCACATGTGTGTGTATTGTTACCTTCCTTGCTACTGTCGATATTTTTACAAGCCTTTGTGTTTACTTTTAACAGTGTGGCAGTATGAGGTACAGTAATGGAAACAGTGACCAACTTAATGTTTTTGGAATGCGCGATATCAGTACGTGAAGTATTCAAACTTCAATCGCATGATTAGGACACAAAAGTAAAAGCGAGATTTTAAAATTTAGCACAGCTGCCATATTGTGGTTATGAAAACAATTGAAATAAATTAGATGCCAGTGGATTAACATTTGTATAAGCATTTACCGTACCCAGTTTCACTGCACTCGGATGGTTACATCGCGAGAAACGTCCATTTAAATATTTATAATTCACGTCACCGCCATGTTGGATTTGTGCCCACCAGGTTATTGAAAGTTCTATAGGTGAACTTATGTTCATAGCCTCTATGAACATAAGACATTTCAGTTTGATCGCTGTAAAAGATTCGTAGATATTGAGAACCGTCTAAATATTTCGGTTGGTCGCCATGTTGGATTGTTATAAGTATAGCCCATAGAGTTATGCACCATTAAAGGAAAATTATTGCGTAGCTTCATTATTCAAACCTTCACTTCGATCGCATGATTACGACACAAGAAATAAAAACTTATTTTTAATATTTCGCATAGCCGCCATCTTGAGGTTATGTAAACAATTGAATGCCAGTGCATTACAATGTGTATACAAATTTGCAGTACCATGTCTCATTGCGTTTGTATGGCTAAATAGCGAGAAAAGTCTACTTAAAAGTCTCAACTTCGCTTGGTTTTGGAAGTTACCAGGTTTTTGAAAGTCTCATAGGAGAACTTATAGTAGTGACCTTATCACCGTACAAAATTTCAGGATGATATCAGTAATAGTTTCGGAGATATTGAATGCTGGCGAAATTTTTCGCACAGCCGCCATGTTGGATTGGTGAGACGTAATAAAATTTGAAGGGCACGGTCGGGGTCGGCCGAAATGGTGCTAGGACCTTACCGAGTTTCATTGAAATCGCTCCAGCCGTTTAGATGTTATTAAGGGGGACACACACACAGGTGATCTGATAAGCCTATTCTTTTTTCATAAAATGACTTTATAATATATTCTTCGAACGCAGAGATTGTCAACTACAAGGACATCAGTATTGAAAAAACTGTACTTGGGAAGCATTGTTATACTTCGCTAAGCTTCACGAAAATTACTACGAGAATCTACGAGACGGCATTCATTAACATTTATCAAAATTGTGATATTCTATAAAATTATTCTACGATATTTAAAATGGAACGACAGAATCCTGAGTTAAGGGGGATGTCTGTAATTCATTTCGAGAACGAGGACACTATGCTATGGGAAACTAGATGAATATCGCAGGAATGGAAGGAGTGACTCAGAAATTCCAAATTCTATATCCAAAAATAGAATAGTCCGAGAGAACTTCAAGAATCTACATGAAGAATATTGGCGGTGCATTACCACTAGATGTATGCAGATCCGAGGATTTACGAGACCAGGATTCCAGTCCAGGCAGATGGAGGATGGAAACAAGGGAAGGAGAGATCCGATCCACTGCTGTTTCAACATCCAGGAGCAGGAGAATGCAGAGATGATTACATCCACAGCCTGCTTCCAGTCTCCGACCGGGTCAGGAATGGAATGAATGAAGCCCCCGTCTAGCGGCGAGGATATGGACTGTGTCGGCTGCCGAGGCCTGACGCACTCCTCTGGGGCAGTGATTAAATGAATGACAGATGAAATGAAATGATGTGGAGAGTGTTGCTGGAATGAAATGTTGACAGGGAAAACCGGAGTACCCGGAGAAAAACCTGTCTGCCTCCGCTTTGTCCAGCACAGATCTCACATGGAGTGACCGGGATTTGAACCACGGACCCACCGGTGAGAGGACGGCGTGCTGCCGCCTAAGCCACGGAGGCTTCACACATCGAAGCAGGAACGAGTCCTTTATTCACCAGGGTATGACGAACCGATTCCATCTGTATTGCAGCCAATGTAGTCGTGTAGATGATTGGAACTTCAGGACGACCATATTTATTAGGATTTTTGTATTCATTTGTTTGAGATTAGAGTAACTTGGATGTTTGGTTTTTATTTATTCTTCGATTTTTGCGTGATTTTCATAGTTATGTTTGTTGGATATTTTTTTGAATTCGTCGGAGATAGTTTTGTTTAGATGCTATTTTGGTTATAACAATGTTCTTAGCAACATTACGACGTATTTTAAGCAACATTTTGAGATGCCATTCTCATGAGATGAGCAAAATATACATAGCAATTTCTGGATTAGACACTGATGTTCAGAATGATTTGAAGTCAATAATTTAGGTCTGTGTGAATTTAGGCATTACTTGAGAAGTCGGGATTTTTGATGGGAAGATCGACCTTATTTAATGACTAAAATAGATGGGATAACTACAGTAATTTGATTCATGAATTTGATCATGATAGCTAGTTGGGAGCTTCATACATTTATTCAGGGTGAGAAAGTTACGCTGAACTCTGACAATGATTTTGTAAAAAAAACATTTGTCGTGACATTTATTGTTATTACTAACAACCAAAGAACGATAGGAATGAGGAGAGACAATCTTTGTATTTTTAGAACAGTAATCTTTCTAGAGCTGGTTATTTTCTACGAGACACAGAGTTGCAAAGGTTATCAAGATTGTGAGAATTTAAACTAAGACGCTGTGGAAATGTAATGGTTATTTGAAGTCGTCTAGGTGAAATATTGAAGTTTTTATGAACAAGGTTTCTTACATATTATGTAAAGAATTATGCCACAAATGAAGGTCAGATATGTGCATAGTTTATGGGTATGGAAGATACAGTACCGGTATAATTGCCTTCTTACGTAAGAGCTACGACGAACTTCGTTATTTAAAAGGTTTTGACGCAAAGGTGCGATTATTATGGTAACAGACTGATGGAAAGGAATGTGAAGGTTTATATCCCTTGTTGATATAAGGAAAGCCATTATTAAGATAGGTTACAGTAAAATTATGATGCAAAAACAGCTGTTTATTTAATTGAAATTAATTACTTGTATGAGATGTACTAGAAAATCGATATTATTCGTAAGAATTTGCCATAATATTATTCATGATTTTGACTAATGAAATACTTTACTAGGCTTTGGTTAAATTAAGCGACAACTTAAACCAGAATTAGGGAGTGATAGTGATGTTATAGTGGTGTTTCCTTAAGGAAACAGATGGGCATTCTATGGAATGATGGAAAGAGAGTTGCAAATAATGTATTGTTGTAAATATTAATACAGTGTTTTAGAAAAAATAGATGCAGTATTTAGGATACCGTTTGTGTAAAGAAGAGATCAGTTGTGACAGAAAATAGAATAGAAATAGGAGTTTCTGTGTAGAATAAAATTTGTTCATGTAAATCTAGATTCAATCCTAGAACAGGGTGTTCTATAAGCATTTCAAATATGTTTATGTATTATTATTGGTCGAATTCGAAGAGCGAATTTCAGAATAATATTTCTATTTCTTGAAAAACTCCTCGAAGTCATAGTAATTAATTTGAGACAGCTGATATTATAACAGCAAGGTCATTGAAAAGATAGATGCAGTATTTAGGATACCGTTTGTGTAAAGAAGAGATCAGTTGTGATAGAAAATAGAATATAAATAGGAGTTTCTGTGTGGAGTAAAATTTGTTCATGTAAATCTAGATTCAATCCTAGAACAGGGTGTTCGTTTATTTTATTATCATTATTATCAGTTTAGTTATTTCATTTAAATTAGGTAGGATTAGGAGTGTTATTTCTTTTCTTGTTGTAGTTATTTTTGATTTTATAAACTTGCGGGCACACTTTGTTTTGCTTGTCCTTTAAGTATTCTTCTGTGTTATATTTTTAGTACCGTAGTTAGAGAGATGATGTGCTATAGATAATAGGTACCGGTACCTATGTTAACCATCTTCACCCGTTACTACCCGAGATTCCAAGAATCTCACTCTCCATATCCAGTGCTTTTTATTCAGGGGGAACGCGGGGATACGCGTACCCCTTAAACATTTGAAAACCGTTTAAGAAAAAATATTGGTACATTTGTATCTAGTCCGGCAAATATAACTTCCGACTTGAAAGTTCACAACAGCTGGAGGAGATCTTGAGTAATCCTCGATTTAAATCGATCTATGGAATCAGTTTCTTTTGGTCGGCAACTCGGCACTCCGTGCTTATAAGCAGGCAGGCTAGTGTTTGGAGGCGGGGTAGGTTGTTATTTTTTGCATGTGGTTAGACATCTGGCGACCGATACGAAAAGCAAGTAGATTTGATTTTATTTTATTTTATTTTAGAGGAAGCATTTAAAAGGCAGTGATCAGCCTCTTTTACCAGTGTGGAATTTACTGTAAGCAGTACAGCAAAATGAGACACTACCACAGTGCTTTTAAGTTTAAAATGTAAAATGATTAGAAATACTGAGTGCAGGTACCACCTTCACATGTTGACCACAAATAAATTAACCCAATGCAACACTTCATTTAACATGTCAGCCCGAAAAGTAATAACCGGACTTTGCAAATTGCCAAAAATTGCAAGATCGTTATGTTTTGTCGACTACAACTGAGAGTACCCTTTATATTGTGTTTAGAAAAAGAGCACTGGAGATATCTATCCCAGACGATAAGTACATGGTACATTTTTATTCAAGATGTCCCAAATGAGCAACTTGTCAGCGTTAGATTGAGGTTTACCTAGTCGGGGCAATCCTTCTCTATCCTTGGATAATTAAAAGTACCGAGGTTCCTCAGGCACATTCATAGGGTACAGTGTGTTAACTTACAAAGTAGATGATTTCTAATTACTATTGACTAAACTGAAGATTTTCACGTAAACAGTGAGATGGAGTGTTCCTCAAGGGAAATGGCAAACATGGTTTTTTGCTATGGATTAGAAAATGGTAGTAGCATGGCCTGCCCGTTCTCTGGACCTTAATCCATTAGATTTCTGGCTATGGGGACATTTAAAGACATTGGTGTATGCCACACCCATCGACAATGTGCAGATATTACAAGAGCGTGTGACCAATGAGAGTGCCTGGCGTTATTGGACGAGTTGGGGATTCCTTGCGAAGATGAGCCAAAGCACGTGGTAACCATACGGAGCCTCTCTTGTAACGTGCAGATGGTATCCGCGGACAGACCGGCTGAAATCATGTGGATGGATGTTTGCCCAACGCGTGTTCTCTTAAACGTGTGTGACAGTCAAAGTGTTCATTAGAAGTAGCTGGTAGGAAGACGTCCATTGGCTGAAGTGTACATACACAACACAAGTAAAATGCCTCATATCTCAACAGGTATTTGTTTCCGGACATAGGCTATGTTTATAGGAAAATTTCTACTCGTTTTGACCAATCCCAACCCGTTGCAATATCGTACACTTTTTTCGAAACACTCTGTATAGTTTCACATCCACATCTCTTCTATTCCATGCTGTTTTTATCAAGACTTATATTTTTCATACTTAACCCATTTTGTAACAGACATGTTTTTTTTAATGTACGGTATGTGCTTTTGGACGAAGAATATTTTTAGAATGTTTGATAACATTCTCAGTTTTGACAAATTTATATTAAGTATATGTTCTTGCACCTTTACTCTGAGGAAGGTCACAATATGCCTGAAACCGGTCCGATATACACTGCTCAAAACAATTAGAGGGACAGGAATTTGATGGAGTTGACCATGTACGCAGTCCGTTATTACGATATTTACTGTTGCTCGTATGCTTACATCTTTTAAGAATACGAGGACACCTCCACATGCCGTTGGAAAGCCATGGCTTAGCGGCAGTAGACACATGTATCGAGCTATGCCGCAGAGAGAAATAGACGACCAATGTCGCACTCTGGCTTCGAGTGCTTGTAAGTGAAGAATACGTTACTATACGCTTGGTGTACGTTGCATTAGTCGAAGTAAGGCATCTGAACGAGACAGAACGTGTTCGGGCAGTGATAATACTGCAGTAAGGTTGGACTATTCGGGCAGTGTCTACGGAGCGTGATGTGGCTTCATCTGTTGTTTGGAGGGTTTGGAAACGATTTTGTGAAACTGCTTCATACACACGAAAGCCAGGGCAAGGGAGAAAACAAAAAACATCGGCCAGAGACGACCGATATGTAGTGCTCCGCCGGCGTTCGGTGACCGCCCGGGACCTACAAAGTGATCTAAGAGCAGCAACTGGTAGCAGTGTCAGTGAACAAACAATGCGCAACAGACTCCGAGAGGCACGTTTAAGACCAAGACGACCTCATCAGGTCACTCGATTAACTGCTCGCCACAAGAGAGAGCGACTTCGATTTGCTGAGGACCATAGGGACTGGCAGCTGCGTCACTGGCGCAATGTATTGTTTACGGACGAGTCCCGCTTTCGTCTAACACGGTGGGACGGGCGTATACGTGTCTATCGTCGTCGTGGTGAGCGTTATTATGGAGCAGCAGTCCAGGAAACGGACAGCTCTGGCCGCGGCTCAGTCATGGTGTGGGGTGGCATCACAATTGATTGCTGATCGGGCCTTCAGATAATCAGAGGCTGACTTAATGCTCAAGAGGTACATCAACGAGATTGTACTAGGTCATGTTATGCCCATTGCAGTTGTAATGGGTCTCCAATTTATCCTGCAACTCGACAATACAGGGCACATTCAGCAGCAGCCACAATGGGAACTCGACAGGACATCGCAATTCAAACATTCGACTGGCCTGCGTTGAGTCCTGACCTCAATCCCATTGTGCATTTAGGGGATATGCTGGATACACAATTTCGGGCCCGTCCTGTAGCGCCTCAGACTCTGGAACAACTTGCAGAGGCCCTTATGGAGGAGTGGGAAAACATTCCACAAGAAACTGTTCGCAGACTTGTCAGAAGCATGTCACGAAGATGTGAGGAAGTTATACAGGCACATGGAGGGCCTACCAGATATTTAACTGATTCTCTTTGTGCACTCTGTGCATTCATGGAAGGACTCTCCACGTTGGTTGATGACATTGTCTTGCATTTCTGGTCATAGCACTAATATGTGTGCTACGACGAGCACAAGATATGTACATTTCCGTTAAATAAAGGTTTCATTTCCCAGATAACATGGCTCTTTCACTCCACCCATTCCTGACAAAATAATGCAGGTGTTTCAAATGTTGTCCCTCTAATTTTTTTGAGCA
Organism: Meconema thalassinum; assembly: GCA_946902985.2. NCBI lineage: Eukaryota > Metazoa > Arthropoda > Insecta > Orthoptera > Tettigoniidae > Meconema > Meconema thalassinum. The sequence goes on along the minus strand of OX336389.2, from coordinate 23,474,702 downwards.
GTGTATATTGACTTATGGCTGTATAAATATAATTATGAGAAAAATAATGCTCGGCATGTAACTTAAAGAAACATAAAATGTAATGAATTGTGAATTTGTATTTTTGTAAACCTGAACAGGATATTAATTAAGCCAGAGAATAGAATGATAAATACTTTTTGTTGTTCCATTTATTAATTCTCTCTTGACCAGAACGAGGCTTTTACAAAACCTGGCAAATTATTGATTCACATACCTTTCTGGGAGTCGTTAGGAATTGTAAATTATCACTGCCGAACTGGGAATATTTGTAATATTACGTAAATAAAGGTTTTTATTTCTTGCTCGTTCAATGACAGCAGTCATGTTTGAAGCGCACACATTGACATCATATCGCGTTATATCACTGCTGATACATGTCTGATACAAAATACACCACAAGACACACATACGGTAACGTAATTATGCGAAAAAGAAATAAAAGGGAGGTTGTACCTTACATTCAGGTCTTGGACATAAGTCAATTGGTCATTTCATCCCCATGCGATTGGGTGTACGAGTATATAGGATTTGTCTGATAACCTGTGTTATTGTAGTTTCTGTAGTAGTATGTGTACTTGTGACATGCTAGGATTGGAATGAAGGCGGCTATGACGTTAAATTAGGAACCATCAACCATCTCGGCATTTGCCTGAAATGGGAAACAATGGAACAACTATTTTAGAATGACCGAGATTGGGAGTTGAACCCACTTCTCAGTTTTGCCCCATGAGGATGAGTGTATCCCGTTCCAACCTCACACCAGAATTACATTTCTTGACAGGGCCAAGAATTGAATGCAGACCTCAGAGGTGAGAGCCACATTACGACGTATCACACTTTTCCTTTTCGCTTTCATTTCAACAATATGTCATTTTCCTACCTTATTTCATCTTTTGTGGGGACATTATCAATTGTAACTACGAACCTTGATCACTTCTGCACCGGGATATACGCATGTGCTAAATCACGTAAATATATGTCTTTATTTATTGATTATTTTAACAATTGCAGCCATGTTCTTCTGTGAATTTAGTGTGTGAAACTGCCGCAGTGAGCGCTCACAATGAGGCGCTCACATTGACGTCAGTAGTTGCCAACATGTCAAATACAAAATACACCAGACGACACATGTAACGATGTAATTACGGGAGAAAGAAATAACTGGGTTTTTGTGTATTACTTGTATTTGTAAATAATGCTTGTATGAGGCAATGGTGCCAACTTAACTTTACCGCAATCCCCTGTAGCGAGGTTTGGTGACTGTATGGACCAAAATGGGTGTCTGGACTAAACTATTGGTCGCTACATCGTTAGACGACTGCCTGGACAAAACCATAGGACGCTACATAGTTAGACGACTGTCTGGACAAAACCATTGGTCGCTACATCGTTAGACGCCTGCCTGGACAAAACCATTGGTCGCTACTTGGTTAGAAGACTGTCTGGACAAAACCAGTGGTCGCTACTTGGTTAGACGACTGTCTGGACAAAACCATTGGTCACTACTTGGTAAGACTACTGTCTGGACAAAACCAATGGTCGCTACTTGGTTAGACGACTGTCTGGACAATACCATTGGTCGCTACTTGGTTAGACTACTGTCTGGACAATACCATTGGTCGCTACATCGTTAGACGACTGTCTAGACAATACCATTGGTCGCTACATCGTTAGACGACTGTCTGGACAATACCATTGGTCGCTACTTGGTTAGACTACTGTCTAGACAAAACCAGTGGTCGCTACTTGGTTAGACGACTGTCTGGACAAAACTATTGGTCGCTACTTGGTTAGACAATTGTCTGGACAATACCATTGGTCGCTACATCGTTAGACGACTGTCTGGACAATACCATTGGTCGCTACTTGGTTAGACGACTGTCTGGACAAAACTATTGGTCGATATATCGTTAGACGACTGTCTGGACAAAACCAGTGGTCGCTACTTGGTTAGACGACTGTCTGGACAATACCATTGGTCGCTACTTGGTTAGATGACTGTCTGGACAATACCATTGGTCGCTACTTGGTTAGACTACTGTCTGGACAATACCATTGGTCGCTACATCGTTAGACGACTGTCTGGACAATACCATTGGTCGCTACTTGGTTAGACGACTGTCTGGACAAAACCATTGGTCGCTACTTGGTTAGACGACTGCCTGGACAAAACCATTGGTCGCTACTTGGTTAGACGACTGTCTGGACAAAACTATTGGTGGCTACTTGGTTAGACGACTGTCTGGACAAAACTATTGGTGGCTACTTGGTTAGATGACTGTCTGGACAAAACTATTGGTGGCTACTTGGTTAGAGGACTGTCTGGACAAAACTATTGGTGGCTACTTGGTTAGATGACTGTCTGGACTAAACCATTGGTCGCTACTTGGTTAGACGACTGTCTGGACAAAACTATTGGTCGCTACATCGTTAGACGACTGTCTGGACAAAACTATCGGTCGCTACATCGTTAGACGACTGTCTGAACAAAACCATTGGTCGCTACTTGGTTAGACGACAGTCTGGACAAAACTATTGGCCGCTACTTGGTTAGAGGACTGTCTGGACAAATCTATTGGTTGCCACATCGTTAGACGACTGTCTGGACAAAACTATTGGTCGCTACATCGTTAGACGACTGTCTGGACAAAACCAGTGGTCGCTACATCGTTAGACGACTGTCTGGACAAAACCAGTGGTCGCTACATCGCTAGACGACTGTCTGGACAAAACCATTGGTCGCTACTTGGGTAGACGACTGTCTGGACAAAACCATTGGTCGCTACTTGGTAGACGACTGTCTGGACAAAACTATTGGTCCCTACTTGGTTAGACGACTGTCTGGACAAAACTATTGGTCCCTACTTGGTTAGACGACTGTCTGGACAAAACTATTGGTCACTACTTGGTTAGACGACTGTCTGGACAAAACCATTGGTCGCTACTTGGAAGACGACTGTCTGGACAAAACTGTTGGTCGCTACTTGGTTAGACGACTGTCTGGACAAAACCATTGGTCGCTACTTGGTAGACGACTGTCTGGACAAAACTATTGGTCCCTACTTGGTTAGACGACTGTCTGGACAATACCATTGGTCGCTACATCGTTAGACGACTGTCTGGACAAAACCATTGGTCGCTACTTGGAAGACGACTGTCTGGACAAAACTGTTGGTCGCTACTTGGTTAGACGACTGTCTGGACAAAACGATTCGTCGCTACTTGGTTAGACGACTGTCTGGACAAAACCATTCGTCGCTACTTGGTTAGACGACTGTCTGGACAAAACCATTCGTCGCTACTTGGTTAGACGACTGTCTGGACAAAACTATTGGTCGCTACTTGGTAGACGACTGTCTGGACAAAACTATTGGTGGCTACTTGGTAGACGACTATCTGCACAAAACTATTGGTCGCTACTTGGTAGACGACTGTCTGGACAAAACTATTGGTGGCTACTTGGTAGACGACTGTCTGGACAAAACTATTGGTGGCTACTTGGTAGACGACTGTCTGGACAAAACCATTGGTCGCTACTTGGTAGACGACTGTCTGGACAAAACTATTGGTCGCTACTCGGTTAGACGACTGTCTGGACAAAACTATTGGTCGCCACTTGGTAGACGACTGTCTGGACAAAACCATTGGTCGCTACTTGGTAGACGACTGTCTGGACAAAACTATTGGTCGCTACTTGGTTAGACGACTGTCTGGACAAAACTATTGGTCGCTACTTGGTTAGAGGACTGTCTGGACAAAACTATTGGTGGCTACTTGGTTAGATGACTGTCTGGACAAAACCATTGGTCGCTACTTGGTTAGACGACTGTCTGGACAAAACCATTGGTCGCTACTTGGTTAGACGACTGTCTGGACAAAACTATTGGTCGCTACTTGGTTAGAGGACTGTCTGGACAAAACTATTGGTCGCTACATCGGTAGACGACTGTCTGGACAAAACCATTGGTCGTTGCTTAGACGACTGTCTCAACGAAAATTACTGGTTGCAGTACAAGCAAGGGGGTCTGGGGCGTGATCACTTTCGTGATGTTTATAGTGCGTTTTTCTTTTGTGCCGCATTTGTCAGTTAAATGCTTTTGAGACCACCGAACGAAAACATATGTACTTATTCATTTCTGTTAACATTATAATGTTTATTACTAGTGTTTAATCTCTCTCTATATATATATCTAAGACTCTTACCTCAGCGTGTTAATAGGTCATGCGCCTCCAGCTTACGATCGCATACTGAAAAGGGTGTCGACTTGCTTGCTGCCTTCCTGTATGACTGACGTCACAGCTTGCCCTGGCCAATCATCGCCCGCCAGCTTGGCTTCCAGACGTTTCCATGATGTTATTATTTAAGTGGCGGCGTTTTGCTCTCCATCAGCATTCCTTCTTCAAACCTTCTACGGTCTTCTTCAACTAGCGAGAGGCATTCGTGCCTTCCGCCCTTCTCCGGGGCCTTCTAAACTTCAGGCCTAATCTGCATTTATGAGTGAAACTACCAGGAAACGCAACAGCAGAGAGCTTCAGCACTGAGAAAGTGCATTCTACGTTTTTACTCCAAACCGCAAGAAGCTGCATCAAATCGCAGTTCTAAATGCCATGTTATTTGGCATTCAAGAAATAGCATCAAAACCTAACGATGTTAGCCAATGTACAGCGCTGGTCGCCCTGGCGAAGTTATTTTCCTGATGCTGGACATTTCAAATTCTACTACCAAAAAATCTAGTGTTGGCCACGGCAGTCTCCGTCAGCATGCTTCTAGTCATCGCCACTAAAGATAAGTTTGTGCCTTTTTTATTATTATCTTAATCATCTTCGTTTTAAGTGTTTGCTAGCAAGTGCAAGAATATTAAATTTGTGTGTGCATCAAGCAGAATGAACTTTTGAGTAATAGCCCATGGCTGGGCCAACCTAATTAAAATTAATGAACATTTGAAACTGCCCCAGGCGGGCCAGCATAACTAATTTTTTAATTAAGGCTTTATTAATGTGTTTGCAAGTTTCACCCTAAAAATAAAAGTATTGTATTTACTCTCAATGTTCAGTCTAGTATTGAAAGAACCAGGCCGCATTTCCTTAGCCCAATCCTTTCAGTCTAATCTTCTCTCAAGGAAGTTATTTTGTCCAGGCCTTAAGCCTGATGCTGTCCTCCCGTTTATGTTGATGAATCTGGGCTGTTCTCCACATAACCATTTTGGTGCCCATAACCGGGATGCTTGTAAACATTCTGTTTAACCAAATCTTCAAATTTCTTAATGTTGGAACTAATTCAAAATTTAAATGCCATACTGAACATTGAGTGTGTTAATATTTTAAAAATTGTGTTTTCTAATCTACTTCGAAAGTTTCAGCTCGAGTGTATATGGTTGGCACTGAGAAGGGAGACAAACAGCAGGCCCGTATTTCACCGCAGGGGAAGCCGCACTCTCTTTTCTGGCAGACTGTCAACTTCTTCCGAAGCAAGGTGTACCAGCTCACAGTATAGTCGTGAGTACACAACAAACTTTCATAATGCCGATTGACGAGAAACTCATTAATGCCAGAGCTTCTATCAAAGGCAATTTAACGCGTTTTCGCACTTTTCTAGATGAGCTCCCGGAAAAAGAACGTAATAGTGACATAATTTCTCAAAGACTGAAAGGTTATGAACAGGCCTTTGAAAAATATGATGAGATCCAAAGTAATATTGAGACCAAGGATCCCGATCAGCAAAGTGACCGTTGTGAGGTTGAAAATCTATATTATAAGGGGTTCGCAGACGCGAAGCAGCTTTTAAGAAGTTTAACATTGCAGGAAAAGCAGGAGAAAATTCCTTCAGAATCTTCTTCTTTTCCTTCCCGTGTTATATTACCGAAAATAGAATTACCTAAATTTACCGGAGATGAAGCTACATGGGAACCATTTTTTGAATTATTCAATTCATTGATTCACGAAAACGATTCTCTTCCTTCAATACAGAAGTTTCATTATTTGCGTTTGTCCTTGCAAGGCAACGCACTTAAACTCATCCAAGAGCTTACGTTGACAAATGAAAATTATGAAGTAGCTTTGGCACTTCTCAGAGATCGGTTTGGGAACACTCGTTTAAAAACTCAACGTCACATACAGGGTTTATTCAATTTACCTATTGTTCAAGCTGATAATCTTGCCTCGCTTCGTAATCTGATCGATGCTGCGGAACTTCATATTCGTGCGCTTGCAAATTTGGACCAACCAGTTGACCATTGGGATCTATTTTTGATTCATCTTATTTCTGTTAAATTAGACACTAAAACTTTAAAAGATTGGGAAGCAGCTCTGTCGCAACATTCATTGTGTACCTATGAAGCTATTATTAAATTCTTAAAGGCGAAATGCCAAATTCTCTCTGCTGTAGCCAGTCAAAAGAGTAGCGCTACCTTCAAACCTCCCTCTAATAGTAAGGACATCAGCCCCACTCAGAGAGTACTAAGGTCACATGTCTTTTCTACCAATATTCGGTCTTCCAATCAAGCACAAGCTTGTGTTTTGTGTCAACAACCACATAACTTGTACCAATGCGCTCAATTCAAATCTTTATCTGTGGATGAAAGACGCAAATTAATTACCACCCACAAGCACTGCTTTAATTGCCTATCAGCGACACATATGATAAGCAATTGTCGTTCTGAACGGTTATGTTTTCACTGTAAAGCAAAGCATCATACTCTCCTGCATAGGCATGAAAGATCGCGGTCATCAGCAACCAATAGTTCATCCGCTAAATCTCATTCTGAGACTTTGCCGAATAACGCTCAGTCTTTTACTCAAAGCTCTGTTTCGTTCAGTAAAACTCAAGTTTTATTGTCCACTGTCCAAATTCTAGTGAAGAATGTTCACGGAAAATGGGTTTCTGTAAGGGGATTGTTAGATAATGCTGCAACTAACAATTTTATCAGTGAATCGCTAGTTCGCAAGTTAGGTCTACAAATATGCCCTACTTCTATAGAAGTTACAGGAATTAATGGTTCCAAATCGCAATCTCTGAGTTATGCTAAAGTGGATGTAAAAGATTCCAATAATCTTGGCATTCATTTAAATTTAGATTTTTTAATTATAAATTCCATAGGTAATGACACCCCCATTACTTCTTTTCAAGTCCAGGGTTGGAATATTCCGCATCATTTGCAACTTGCAGATCCGAATTTCAACAGAGCTTCATCTGTAGAAATTCTTTTAAGTGCCAGCATTTTTTGGCAATGTTTACATCCGGAAAAGGTTAAAGTTGCCCGTGATGTTTTCTTTCGTAGAACTGATTTTGGTTGGATTGCCACTGGGCAAATATACCGCAACCCCGTTCAACAAAAATCTCATTGTTATTTTGTTGGTGCTGATTTAAATCAAGAATTAATTAAGTTCTGGGACATTGAGGATATTCAAGTCACCTCACCTCATTCTCTCAATAATGAGATCTGTGAAACACACTACGTAGAAACCACTGTTCGCACTACTGAAGGCAGATTCGTGGTTACTCTTCCTCGCATTTTTAACCCCCCTGTTATTACAGAATCACATTCCAGAGCTCTCAAAGCTTTATTCGCAATTGAAAATCGCTTTAAAAAAGATGCTCTCTTAAAAACTCAGTATACTTCCTTCATGGAAGAATACGAATCAGCGAATCACATGGAAGTCGTTGCAAAATCTGAAGAAATTAGTAATCCTCCTAAAGAAATAGTATATCTTAATCATCATCCGGTTTGGAAAAATTCTTCCACCCGAGAACAGATAAGAGTGGTTTTTAATGGGTCATCTCCAGATGCTAATGGTGTTTCTCTCAATGACACTCTGCATTCTGGACCCGCTATTCAGACAGATCTTACTTCAGTTTTACTTAACTTTCGTCTATTCCCCATTGCTGTCCTTGCTGACATCAAGCAAATGTATAGGCAAATTCTAGTAAATTCAGAACAACGTGATTTGCAAAGAATTTTGTGGCGAGACGACAATGCAAAACCTATAAAAATATTTCGTTTAAGAACAGTGACATACGGTCTTAAGCCGTCTGCCTTTCTCGCAATACGATCTCTTCACATGTTGGCCGAACAAGATGGTCATCTTTTTCATCCTCTAGCTTCTGAAGTTTTGAAAACTGCATTTTATGTAGATGATTTTCTGTATTCTTTTCCTAGTATCTCTGACGCACTTCTTGTTTGTGAAGATTTAAACTCTCTTCTTTCCGGTGGTGGGTTTACCCTTCATAAGTGGAACTCGAACTCAACCGAATTTTTATCTAACTTTTCACAAGTAACTCCTGTTGACAAATGTGTTGCGCTTCCTACTGAGGAATCAGCTATTAAAACCTTGGGTGTTTTTTGGTCTCCTTCTTCAGATACCTTTTGCTATCAGGTACACTTATCTGAGTTTCACCCTCAAACGAAAAGGCAATTATTATCAGAAATAGCAAAAGTTTTTGATCCCTTGCAGTACATTGCTCCGGTGGTTATTACTGCAAAAATTTTCTTGCAAAAACTTTGGTTATTGAAAATTGGTTGGGATGAGGAGGTACCCTCCCCCCTTTTGGATGAGTGGTTGAAATACCGCAAGAGTTTGTTAGATCTTTCTCAAATTTCTATTCCCCGCACTTTAATTTCGGACCTTTCATGTCAGTATTTCGATTTGCACGTATTTGCAGATAGTTCTGAAAAGGCATACGGTTGCTGCGCCTATTTAGTAGGCCGCTCTTCCAATACTTTACCCGGATTTTCCAATTTAATTTGCGCAAAATCAAAGGTAGCCCCACTCAAATCCATATCTTTGCCTAGATTGGAATTATGTTCTGCTGTAATGGCTGTGGAATTAGCCAGCAAATTAAAAATCAGTTTAAATTTGAAATTTTCGACCACATGGTTTTGGAGTGATTCTTCCATCGTGTTAGCTTGGCTTTCAAAACCTTCTTCGCATTGGACCACTTTTGTGGCTAATCGCGTTTCTAAAATACAAGAGTTGTCTCATTTTGACCAATGGAATCATGTTCCGGGAAAAGAAAACCCCGCTGATATAATTTCACGTGGCTGCTTGCCCAAGAAATTAATTTCTCTTAAATTATACTGGAATGGTCCGGCGTGGCTCAGTCAGGATTTCTCTTGTTGGCCTCGTTCATCTAATCCACTCGCAGAAGATGTTCCTGATGCTCGCATTGTTACCGCTTCCCTTTTTCTAACTTCTATTGCTACTAGTCTGTTTCAGCGTTACTCTTCATTTAATAAATTAATTCGTGTGGTAGCATATTTATTTCGATGGAAATTTCTTGTTCTTGATCAGCCTGTGAAACCGCAACCCTTTCTCACTAAAATGGAATTGGAATTTGCTACTCGTAGAATCTTGTTTCTCATGCAACAAGAAGTATTCTTTCTTGAGTATCAGACGCTTTTAAGCAAAAAAGCTTTACCAAAGTCTAGTAGGCTGTTACCTCTCACCCCTTTTTTGGACCAAGATGGATTAATAAGAGTGGGGGGTAGGCTAGAATATTCTAGTTACTCAGATGAGAAAAAACATCCCATTATTCTCCCTTCTAGACATCCTATTACTACTCTTATCGTAAAGAAATTTCATTATCAGAATTTGCACGCTGGCACCCGCACTTTGCTTTGTTTAATTCGCGAGAAATATTGGCTCATTAACGGTGTTCATGAAGTTTCTTCTGTTATTCGGAAATGTATACCTTGTTTCAAATCTAAGCCCCCGCCAATCACGCAAATTATGGGAAACTTGCCATATTTTCGTTCCGAACCTAGTAAGCCTTTCGCCCTAACGGGTATCGATTATGCCGGTCCTTATGTCTATCAAGTTAATTCCCCTTTATCTAAGCGAAAGTTGTTAGGTAAACTTTATATTTCTTTATTTGTGTGCATGGTGACAGGAGCCATTCACCTTGAGTTGGTTACAAGTGCTTCTACTCCTTATTTTATAGCAGCCTTTTCTAGATTTGCCGCTAGAAGGGGTGTTCCTTCTGAGGTTTTCTCAGATAACGCAAAAATTTTTGTTAGTACTTTTGATCTTTGGAAAACTGCGCTTACCTCCCCTTCTGCTAAGGAACAGTTTTCTAATTTTTCGCATGCTAAGGGATTCAAATGGCATTTCACTCCCCCATACGCCCCCCATCATGGTGGTCGTTGGGAATCTTGCATAAAGCTCACGAAGAGACAGCTGAAGAAAACCCTTGGTTCAGCCATCCTTTCCTATGAGGAATTCAATTCTTTAATTATTCAGGTTGAGGGTATTGTAAATTCTAGGCCGCTCACGCCTTTGTCTAATGATCCTAAGGATCTTCTTCCCTTAACACCTGGTCATTTTTTAATAGGCTGTTCTTTAGCTTCTACGCCTCCTTTGCTGAGTCGACGCTGTGATCTCAGGTTGCCTATTTTCTGGAGGAAGTTAGACTCTTTGCGAAACTCCTTTTGGCGCCGTTGGAAGCTGGAGTATCTCGGCTCACTTAACAGAAGAGAGAAGTGGCGGCTTTCCCAGCCTGATGTGCGAGTGGGAGATATGGTTCTTTTGCGAGATCCAAGTCCCCCTCTCGTATGGAATATTGGTAGGGTAACTCACTGCCATTTGGGTCGGGATAATCATGTGAGAGTTGTAGATGTTCTCACTAGTAAGGGTGTCTATACTAGACCAATTTCTATGGTTGCTATCTTGCCTGTTGAGGCTTAGTGTCATCTTCTTTATTGTTGTTCACGTTTTTGTAACTGATTCTTTGATTGTTTTCTTTCGGGGGTCTCGGAGCATGATCACTTTCGTGATGTTTATAGTGCGTTTTTCTTTTGTGCCGCATTTGTCAGTTAAATGCTTTTGAGACCACCGAACGAAAACATATGTACTTATTCATTTCTGTTAACATTATAATGTTTATTACTAGTGTTTAATCTCTCTCTATATATATATCTAAGACTCTTACCTCAGCGTGTTAATAGGTCATGCGCCTCCAGCTTACGATCGCATACTGAAAAGGGTGTCGACTTGCTTGCTGCCTTCCTGTATGACTGACGTCACAGCTTGCCCTGGCCAATCATCGCCCGCCAGCTTGGCTTCCAGACGTTTCCATGATGTTATTATTTAAGTGGCGGCGTTTTGCTCTCCATCAGCATTCCTTCTTCAAACCTTCTACGGTCTTCTTCAACTAGCGAGAGGCATTCGTGCCTTCCGCCCTTCTCCGGGGCCTTCTAAACTTCAGGCCTAATCTGCATTTATGAGTGAAACTACCAGGAAACGCAACAGCAGAGAGCTTCAGCACTGAGAAAGTGCATTCTACGTTTTTACTCCAAACCGCAAGAAGCTGCATCAAATCGCAGTTCTAAATGCCATGTTATTTGGCATTCAAGAAATAGCATCAAAACCTAACGATGTTAGCCAATGTACAGCGCTGGTCGCCCTGGCGAAGTTATTTTCCTGATGCTGGACATTTCAAATTCTACTACCAAAAAATCTAGTGTTGGCCACGGCAGTCTCCGTCAGCATGCTTCTAGTCATCGCCACTAAAGATAAGTTTGTGCCTTTTTTATTATTATCTTAATCATCTTCGTTTTAAGTGTTTGCTAGCAAGTGCAAGAATATTAAATTTGTGTGTGCATCAAGCAGAATGAACTTTTGAGTAATAGCCCATGGCTGGGCCAACCTAATTAAAATTAATGAACATTTGAAACTGCCCCAGGCGGGCCAGCATAACTAATTTTTTAATTAAGGCTTTATTAATGTGTTTGCAAGTTTCACCCTAAAAATAAAAGTATTGTATTTACTCTCAATGTTCAGTCTAGTATTGAAAGAACCAGGCCGCATTTCCTTAGCCCAATCCTTTCAGTCTAATCTTCTCTCAAGGAAGTTATTTTGTCCAGGCCTTAAGCCTGATGCTGTCCTCCCGTTTATGTTGATGAATCTGGGCTGTTCTCCACATAACCAGGGCGTAAGTCCCAGGTTAGGTTAGGTTTGAATTGTACGTAGAACAGTATTGGTTTGGATAAAAATTATTATTGAAAGAACACGAATTATTACAGATGGGGAAAAAAACCAACAAAATCCCCACACATTCAATGTGGAGAAAACAAAACAAGAAACACTCCTTTCAGTCAACGCCGATTGAAATTACTTATAGTAATGCTACAGCTGCGAACTGGTTCACTGTTAAGTGAACTCGGCGCTATTTAGTTACACGGTACCGCGCATATACAAAGTAGTACACTAAATGCGGGGTTGGCAATACTGTAGTAGTGCATTATTAATGGGGAAATGGCAGACAAAGCTGGAATTTTCTCTATATAAGTCGTGATCCTATTGGGGATGGCGGGCGGGTTATAGGCAGAGGAGGAGTAAACATCTAGTACCATACTGCATCATCTCCACTTTTTTCCTGACCAATACAGGTATTTTGGTTAATTTTTGTACTTAAGAAAAGTTCTGAGGGAGTGATACGTCATGCACCGCTGCCGAGAGCCACTATACCACAAGGTGGTCTAAAAATATATACTTCTAGAGTACGGTATGCAATTTGCCTGATAATTGTAAATGTATTTGGATCTAGGACTGTGGTAGATGCTTGAAGTACAGGCCGGACGTTTGTTTTATAGTAAAGCTATCATTACTTCCGACTTGACATTTCAGTGTTACCCTAGAGTTATCTAGCGGTCAGAAGGGAAGTCATTTTAACTAGACAATCACAAGCAGCCATTCAAATCCATAGATCACGACAAATTGAGTTTCGTTAGCTATGTCGCGATTTAGTGAACACAACTCTAGCCTAGCACTGAAATATCAAGTCGCAAGTAATGATGGCTTTACTATAGACGAGTGAAAATTCTTAATGGAAGCCTGGAGGCGAGTTACTACAGTACCTGTGTTGTTATCAGCTGCCCCAAGCGGTCCGATGATTGACAAAGCTTTCTCATACTACTACTGAAGTACAGTCATTGGCAAATATAATGACGTTCTGTTCGTAACTACGTAGCGTGTACTTCTGCGTCACACAATACTTCGAAGTGGACTGGACTGTCTGCTCAAGTCTGGAATTTCATTACATCAGGTCGGTGGTGACAAGTATGAAGCGATAGGGCGAGAGAGTGAGTGTAGGCTCACCCACAGGCTTCAAGGTCAAGGGCAATCGTCTAAAACAAACGTCCGGCCTGTAGGGTACAGATCGTGCTGTCTAGCTCTGTGGTAGGGGAGCGGCGTGGAGCGGTGTGGGGATCGTGCCGAATACAATAGCCTGTTCCCTCGGACATTACTAGTCTAAGCCAGTGCCGCTCAGCGTGGTAAATGTTTTACTAAATAACCTATTCTCAGTTCCGTCTTTTCAATACTTATTGCGTTTAATATTATTAACACTGGTACATGTTTCCAACAATGATATGTCCTTCCTCAGCCAGAATACACATTAAAAAACACGTATGGGCATAAAATACACTCAAATGAATGCAGTTCATTAAAAATAGTCATTTGATAGACCAAGATACCACAATGTCCATACACTTGGAAAAATTGTCCCATTCTACAATCTAACTAGAACATAGCAACTTTAATGGCTAATTGAATGAATGAATGATGAATGTTCAATGTGGCAATTCCTTGTACCATATTTGTTGTGATTAAAATTGTTCATCGTTGATAATAATAATAATAATAATAATATCGTATGGCCTCGGTGCCGGGTGTAAGCTTTGTAAATTGACACCCAGAGGGTAACTTGCATGTCGAATTTCGTCGTTCCTTTGAACGCTAAAAGTCAAGGAGGTTAGATATCTAAACTCCTTGACACTACAGTGCTTTCAAGTAGAGAATGGAGGAACTTTGTGTTGGCGGAAAATCCCGAGATTAATTTTTCCATTGAACACGGCCTACTGAATTCAAATGGGTTCTTTAACATGCCAACAACGTATGACATGAGTATCATGATTCAAAAATCACTTACCATGGCCAGGGGCGAACCTGCAATCTTGGGATTGGTAGTCCGACACTATAACCACTCACCCACCGTGGCATGCTTCATCTTTGATAAAAACTTTTGTTGGGATTTGCCAATGTTGTGGAGGTCCTATTGTACTATACATTTTAAAACATACGAATTAACATGTTGTTGCACTTGTTCATTTGGTCAATGGTTTGACCTTAGTTGCACTTTTCACAAGCTATGTTGAAGTTGTTCAACTTGTAGGAACTCATTTATAATGAAGACAGAAGATGTGATTGGTATTGAGTGGAATCCTTGCTGGAGGCCAAATGTTCAATCTAAATAGCCAATAATTCAAATCCCTGATGTTAAGTGCAATCTAAAACGAAAGGAAAATTTAATTAAGAAATGAATATAAGTTGTACTGCAGAGACCAAAATGTAAAAATTATTTGAAATCTTACTTGTACTGTAATTTACGTATCCTTAGTAATCCTGTCGTCATAGAGCGGCGACAAGTCTAAGGAAAAAACAAACCAAGTGAAAGCCGGGATCGAAATATAAGAGACGAACAGAAGATTGTGTGTCAAAACTTACCAACCGGGATGTGAGGAATACGAGATACTAGCGGACCCGGGGGAGAAATCTCGCATCTTCATAAACCACACTTTCCCCAATAGGCTTATAATGAGAGACTTTAAGGAGAATGGTTGTTATGTTTTTATTTCAACCAAATGACTGTTTACATTTCAGTTACAATTCCACGTTCCCTAACTTAAGAAGGCAATCATTGAAAATTGGATCATCATAACACTCACCGGTTATTCGAGATTTATGAACTTATACGATTTGAGTCATTCCTTCGATTTACTGTTTCTGAAATCCAAGCAGAATAATAAAGGAGAGACCTCGTTAAATGAAATGACATGAAACAGGCGTCACAGTGGCCAAAATGTGAAGTGGACTGCAATTATGGAGCGTATTTTCCTACAGCAACAGTGTCTGCAAATCGCACACTTCGTACATATTTTAAAGTCATTTTTTAAAGAAATTAGACATTTATGAAATGCGAGTGCAATTCGTCACTGCTAACGTCTATTCTTTTTCCTTTGAATCCTCCTTTATCACGATCGGTCGCTTGTGAGCGCCGCAGGAGGGATCTATACTTCTGAAATAACATATATAATGATAGTTTTAAGGTTTTAGACAACTCATAATTGCAGCATGTTACAGCAACAGTATTTGAAAATAGCACACTTCTTACAAAAATCGATATTTATGAAATTAGAATGCAGAAGAAAAACTTGTATCGTGGCATATTAACAAACCTGGAATTCCATAAATCCACTGTTTAAACGAATGAGTTTAAATCATGTGTGTGCTGAGTCCATTGATGGAAAGCTTAGCAGTAACACTCACTGGTTATACGATTCGAGTTCTCAATCCATTGACTTACTGTTTCTGAAAACCATGCGAAATGATCGATATTATTTTATGAAATTAGAATGCAGAAGAAAAACCTGTAAAATAATTAACGTTTAATAGTTTTAAGGGTTTAGACGACAACTCATAATTGCAGCATGTTAGAGCATCACACACTTCTTATGGAAATTGATATTTATGAAATTAGAATGCAATTTGTCACTGCTAATTTATGAAATTATACGATTTGAGTACACATTCCTTTGATTGACTGTTTCTGAAATCCATGCAAAATGATAAAGGAATGTTAAAATGACATGAAACAGGCGTCACAGCGACCAAAATGTGAAGTGGACAGCAATTATGGAGCGTAACTTCCTGCAGCAACAGTATCTGCAAACCGCACACTTCGTACAGTTTTTTAAAATTCATTTCTTAATGAAATTAAATTATAGATATTTTTGAAATTAGAGTGCAATGCGTCACTGGTAATGTATATTCTCTTTCATTTGAATGCTCATTTGTCACGATCTGTCGCTTGTGGTCGTCGCAGGAGGGATCTATACTACTGAAATATGGCGTGGGCACTATACAAACAAAAAATAAATTTATAATTTCTGTGTAAATGTAGTAGTATGCTGGGCAAGTGCAGAGCTAACTGCCGGTGAAAAGCTCAGGACAGCTGCTGCTAGGGCTGGGATTTGAACCTTGGATATCCGTACCCGTATCTGTCCAGTCCAGCCATTGAGCTCGGCTACGTTAAAATATTCAAAACAATATTTGCTACGAAACAATCAAAGGTTGAAACAAAGTAAAGGTTAAATATCACCAACAATTATCGCAGTTATAAAAGTCTCATTTTGCTAGGAATTTGAGCATTTCGGAGGAGGCTGTATGGATATACTCCTGGCCATAACCACTTCTGGGTTTGAAAAGTTAGCCTATGTTGAAAACCAAACTCAGAGAAATTTAATGCTTGAGTTAATAAGTTGGAATAAAATCTTCAGCCGGTTTGCACAATAGGTTTATATGGCGTGGGCACTATACAATCAATAAATTTATATCTTCTATCCTGAACAAATACTGACATATCAAACAGCCTATGGTATCTAAATAGTAGGGCCTAGGCCTATACTGCATTTGTAAGTTACACTATAGGCTACATTAATTGTGCACGACGCATCACTTTGTTCATTTTGCTATCATTTCGACAATTTTCATACCTTATTTCATCTTTTGTGGGGACATTATCAATTGTAACTACGAACCTTGATCACTTCTGCACCAGATATAGACAAATGTGCTAAATCACGTAAATATGCGTTTTCAATTATTCAATTATTGTTCGTAGCGTATTTAGTATGTGACACTGCCGCAGTGAACGCTCGCAACGAGGCGCACACATTGAGATCAGTAGTTACCAACATGTCGGATAGTAAATAAACCAGACAACACACGTAACGTTGTAATTATGTGAGAAAAGAAATAATTGGGCTTTCATGTATTGTTTGTACTTGTATGAGGCAATGGTGCCAACTTCAAGACGACTGTCTGGATGAAACCGTTGGTCTGGAATAAACCATTGGTCGCTACTTAGTTAGATGACTGTCTGTATGAAAATTACTGATTGCCCTACAAGCAAGGTGGTAGGTTTGTTTTGTATGTAGAACAGTATTGTTTTGGATGAAAACTATTATTGAAAATAGATTCATTGTGGAGGAAACAAAACAAGAAACACTCCTTTCGATGGGGGAAGAAATAAAATATACATAGTATAACCAAAGTAAATTATAACAAAAAATAAACACTAATTTTAGCGGCGAACAACAAGCTTGCACAATCCATTGCGAACTGGTTCAAACGCAGCGCACTGTCAAGTGAGCTCTGCTCTCTTTTGTTACACGGTACCACACACATACAAAGTAGTACCGAAGTGCAGGGTTGGCAATACCATACTAGTGCACAATTAATGGTGAAAATGGCAAACACAGCTCAAATTTCATGTCTAAAAGTGATGATTCTATTTGAGACAGCGGGTGGGTTATTGACAGCAGAGGAGTAAACATTTATTACCAGCTCATGGTCTTAGGGGGGCTGAAGGGAAGAGGAGAGGAGAGACATTCAAGCTGCGTTGATTGAGTGGACGTGCCGCTGCAGGTATTGCCAACTCAGCACCGATGTTATTCACGCTATGGTTACTCATTGCTACTTTCGTTTGGTTCCAATTGTGAAATCATACGGGTCTGTAGTAGGTTGGCACTATTGTCGTTCGCACAGAGGCCAGCTGTCTCCATCTGACTCATTGCATTTCTGCCACGAACCTTGGGCTGGTGGACGGACAGTAGATCATCTTCAGATATTTTCTTGATCATTATTACGGGTATTTTGGTTAATTTTTGTACTTTAGATAAGTTATGAGCAAGTCATATGTCATGTACTGCTACCCAATATACATCAAATCTCATGCCTTAACCACAATTAAACTCCTTCATCATGTCATAATACAAAATGCATGGGTTGGTTTCTTAGTTTTGGCACCTTAGTTATAACTGGATTAATTACTCACTTAGATGGTTCCAAGTTTCACAGGCCCTCGATGTAGTCCCCACCGTTGCGTACAACGTGTTCCCGGCAATGCGGAAGTCGTTGGATCCCGTTGGCACTGCCCAATCTATTGATGGTACGAAGAGAGCGCTCGGCTGCCTGCTTAACGTCTTCAATGGTACGGAAGCGCTCCCCGCGCATTGTCATCTTCATCTTCGGGATGAGATCATAGTCGCAGGGACTGATGTCGGGAGAATATGAGGGGTAATAGAGGACCTCCCAGCCCCAGCGATCCAACAATGCCGACACAACGCCTGCTGTGTGTGCCCTAGCATTGTCATGCAGAACGATGGGTGGTGTAACCATGTGGTGGCACCGTTTCCTTCTCAGAGCTCCTCGGAGATGGTTTTGCAGAAACGAACAATAGTACGCCGCATTAACGGTTTGCCCTCGGGGAACAGTATGGGGAATGATCACACCAATCGTAGGCAAGACTCAATATTACCTTCACATTGGTGGGGGTTGGTCGAACTGTTTGTTTCCGTGGAGATCCGTGGTGCCGCCACTCGTTCATAAGATCTGGCCCACGTCTCGTCAATGGTTATGATACGCCGTAAGAAGGCCTCTCCTTCGCGCTCATAACGCTGCAAGTGCATACGACAAGCGTCATATCGTAGCCATTTGTGCATGTCGGTTAAGTCATGCGGAACCCATTTGGATGCAATCTTCCTAATTTTCAGTAAGTCCTTCAGGATGTGGAGGACAGTTGAATGCGCCAGTCCGGTATCTTGCTCTAATTGACGAATCGTTACGTTCCGATCCACCTCTACTAACGCAGACACCATCTGTACATTGTCATCACTTACTGGTGGGTGCCCAGATCGAGGCATGTGCCCCACACGTTTGCGCCCATCTCGAAAGGCTGCAACCCATCTTGCTACCGTTCTGAACGGTAACGCAGCTGCACCGCACGCATCCTGCAATCCTCGGTGACACTGTTTAGCACTGCGCCCCTAGCACACTGAATTTTTATCCACATTCTCTGCTCCTGCTTGGAAAACATTGTGACTGTCTTTCGCGAGCGCTGGTCTCACACTACTCATCTAACAGGCGCAACTGCGCACGAGCGGTGGTGAGGACGGGCGAGGTCATGTGCTCTGAGGGAGGGGATGCAGGGCAGCAACCATCGGTAAAAGTGGCAGCGCCCAACATTGTTGCAACTTGGCACTGAAGCATTGGTGCCAAAACTAAAAAACTAACCCATTTAACTAAGATCTACACTAATTTTTAAATATTCTTACAAATGCAAATGAAAAGAAAAAAAAGAAGAGTCAATTGACTCAGGCCTTGGTAACTTCAGTGTATCAAAATGAATATCGGAGTTTTAAGGCTTTGCAGTAAGCCTATTCATTACAGTTAACGTACGATTATAAATAATACATTAACTGAAAGAGCAACTCAATCAGTTTGTGCCACAAGTGTTCGTGCCTGTGCGCATGCACTGGTTCCTCCGTCTTCCGTTAGAAGCGCTAGTAGCCAAGAAGGCGACTAGGGAGCAGAAAGCTTTGTGTGTTTTACAGTTTGCAAGGACTGAATCTGTAGTTACAATGCTACATCTGTCCTGTATTAAGTTCCATTGTAATCCTCCAAGTGATAATAAGATCCGTAGATGGTAACTTATCATCAGTTTGAGGATCCTGGCTGTCTTTGTAAAGGGAAGAGTACCGGCCGACCATCAAAGATCGAAGAACATGTTGAACGAGTCAGAGAGTCTTTCACGCGTAGCCACAAGGAATCAATTCAGAGGGCTAGTCGTGAATTAGCAGTTCCAGAATAATTTGTACCCTATGTGCCTCCGCTACCAGCTGACCTAACCGACTTAAGAAACAGGATTGAAGCAGTTGTTGCAACAATTACTCGATGTGTGCCATGTGACGAATGGTGCTAGAGGACTTACGTCTACACTACGAACTCCAATCAACCGATGCGACCAGGCATTTAATGGAGAGAGAAAAGAAAAGACGAGAAATATGGCCGGAGTTCTTCTCTACAGATGCAATGCTACACCGAACGTGGATGTGACCCAACCAAAAACTACGACACGTACTGACCTGGTTGGCGGTGCACGGTTACCACCACTTGATCTGCGTTAAGACTCACTTTCATGAGCCAGACGATACTTGCGTGTGCTGTCTGTGCCATTCAATGTGTGAAAGATACCATATAACTTTATGCAAGCAAAGACAAATTTCTCTCACCAGAGTATAGTGAAATGTGAATAAATTACAGTGTTTATGATATTTATGTATGTATTCTCTAAATGCACTTTCGTGTGCAATTATACTATTATTGAACACTTGTAGGACAAACTGTTTGAGTTTTCCTTTCATTTGATGTAGCCTATTATTTATAATTGTAAGTTACCGGTAACTTAACTGTAATAAATACTAAAAACCACGATATTCATTTTGATACACCCTGTACACAAGGCTGCTTATACAAAGGAAGGCATGCCTTCACATTTTCAGACATGGAAGAAAGCTCATACAATAGTTTGATGAGACTGTTAACCTTGTGATCATAACCCACAGACTTCATTTTTACATGGAATCCAAATCACTGGATGAGACTTTGAAAATCTTGCATGCAATAGCCACTGCAGCAACACGCCCAACTCCGACATGTATACATTTAACAAAAGAATTAGTGTAGGTGTGTCTGCAAGAACTTATAAAATACCGTAAGTTACACCCTTTGTCTTACTGAGCGATTGTACAATCAATAACCATTGCTACAAAATAAGTAGGGGTATTATGAGTATTTAATTGTAGCAGGCTAGGTAAAAATGTGAATGCTGGGCAATCCCATCTACAATTTTCAATTACCATTACATGAACTGTTCTTTTAGGGTGCATTTTGTTATCACACCACCCTTAATAGCCTACTTCTTTAACTAAACTCACATGTAAACTAATTAACAAAACTAACAAATTAGGATTAATAAATTACTAATCAATTTGGTTAATTAGGCCTATGTGGCAAAGTTAAAAACTTCTTAAATGAAAGGAAATAATCTTGTGACCAAATCGGATAGTCTGAACATGACCACCTAACAACTATACACAACTTTGCAGCATTAAGTTACAGAATGCATTGCATATGGGTGGTATCTGCTGTTCCTCCCCTCCATTGATTTGGTGCTGAATAAGTTCGTGCTTCACCAAGCCATGGAGAATGCCAAGAATTTTACAGCTACAACCTTTCAATAGAATATTTTAGACAATAAAACTGACTAGCAAGCAAATGAAGTGTCATTCAGAATCATGGGCGCTGGCTTTATTTTTCCATGTTCATAGGGCTGGGTAACATTTTTTTTTACCCGGATCTTCAGGAGTTATCGGTCGTTAAGAATACTGGAATCGTAGAATAAATTCCGGTAAACAGCACTCCAAATTAAATTTTACCTCCATAATAACTTAGCATCAAAATAATGTCAAAGTAAAATACAAGTAGCCTACAAACTTTTGTGGTCTGTTTACGAGTACAGCTATACTCATTTCTAACAATGAACTGTTCTGCCAAAACAGAGGCAAGTAGGGCCTACCAGTAGTTTACTATAGGCTAACTAGTATCTCGCCTTTCGACAAGCAGGAGAATAAACATGAAAAATAAGCACTCCGCTGAGCATTAAATTGAGCAATATAATACAAAGATTGGATGAAAGTGTATTGCATGTCAACTGCACATAAATTACAAACAGCAACAAGTAAGTTATTGCCTCTTCCACTTAAGTCTGAAGGCATGTATGATAATGCATAACATAACATCACCCACCATGTAAACTACGGGAAACTATTAATATAGTGATGTGTGTTTAAAAAAAGGAAGGGCGTAAAACAGCAAGGATAACATGCCAGTTCACTGTGGATCTATATATAGTCCTTTGTGCAACTGAGAGTAGACACACGTGTAAAATAATAACAATTAAAATAAAATATACCTTAAGCATTTTTTTTAACACACAAGATAAACATGCTTAAGAGACAGGAATTTGAACTAACCTTGCCACGGTATCAAGCTTCTGACAGCATTCTTGGGACGATACACGACAAAGTTTACAAGAACTCTAGTCTATTATTTATAATATAAATATCACTCTTCCCCTACATTGATTAAAGACTTAAGATTCACTTTAACATCAAGTATCGGACAAAAACACTATATTGTTGACAGAATAAGTCAATGTATCCATGACATTATCTTGGTGTCACAGCCCCGGGCACAGCCTCTCTTGAATGATCTCCCAACGGAAGAACACGACACTATTGATTTTTGAATTATACGCACTTCTTGAATGAAACCTCATGTAAATTGCATCCCTTTCAACAGAGGAATGCATCTATACGCAAGTAAATGAAATCAATCGGTAAGACATCCATTTCCTTAGAGAGAGTTCGCATCAATTCTATACTGTCAAACTCGGGGTTGACGCCATGCTAGAAACTTGTTTTGTCTTGAGTACAATAACCAACCTGGCACAGTGAAATTACGTTCCTTCACTGTCATTTAATCTGGTCAAACAAGGGATAAATACTTGAATTAGTTTCCCATAGCAAGTGAAATGTATTGTTTTCCATTCATTTAATACAAAAATTCTCATTTCAATTTGTGACATTCCACAGTACCCAACTCACAGGACTCAGTGTAGTGTCAACCCTGCAGCAGCATAAATGCTGCGATCTAGCACATTAGAGGCATGTGTAGTACTGATAAAATTGATGTGCCTGTGGTGCCTATAGCTGAGAGTGTGCTAAGGCAGTGCTACCAACTCCAAATTACTCGTTCCCTTAGCTCTCATATAGCTCTAAACAGAAGCGATAATTCGCACTGTTGGGTTACATTTTTGTAATGATCCACTATTTGATTGGCTGTTCAAAGGCGATGATGCGTACTCTGGAGTTACATTTGTGTACCAATCTGCTTTAAAATTGTGATTGGCTGTTCAATACTATTACTAGTAGTGGGGATGACGTTCTCTGATTCGTCAATGTTACCAATGGGAAGCAAATACGTTTGATTCCACACGGCGCGAAGGTTAGTTTGTTTTCTGTCAGGTCAGTCCGTCAGACTGCGTTATTCCTTCAGAGTCGTCTGTGGTCTCGAGTAATATCGTCGGAACCTCTCAGGTAATACGACTGTGAACACAAGATGACTTTTTATCTACGGTATGCATTTAATTTGCTACAAAACGCATCTCGATTCTACTCATGCATTTACTTAAGTATTTATTTTTGAAATTGTTGGTTATCGTTTTGTATTTTGATTTTTCAATTAGGGTTGAGATGCATACAGTTTATCACTCCTTTAAAGGGTTAGTTAAAATAGTCATGTTGTCCATCTCTGAACCTTTGAAAATATCTATATGGTCTTCACCTTGAGTCAGGGTTTAAATAAAACTCGCAACGCCACCCTGTTATCAAATTAGTTTTCTAAAAGGGTTTGTTCGTATTTTTGACTCTAGTATAGTAGTTCTGACAGAAATTCAACTCGGTAGCTATTCCGAAAAAAACTGGCGAGCACTTTTGAAGAAACAGTGTAGGCCTATTAAAACTTGCAATTGTTCAGGAGTACACTGTTTCAATGGCGCACCTCACAGAAGGTAGCATGGGGGTCCATTCTACGTTTTACTAGGGAAATTGAATAATACATTTTATGTTGGGCTATTTTACATTTTAAGCCAATTGTTTCACATTTTCCGACAATTGTATGGATTCATTGATCATTTTAATGCTGTATCTTAGGGTAGAGGTATAGCCTATGGTTTGAGCAGTTTATAGTTTCAGAATGTCCTGTTCTGATATGCATTAAAATGCATTGCAATTTATTAAATGTATTTTGTGATTCAATTTTTCTTTCCTATCGAGAAAATTTATAGGCTGGTATTGAAGTTTGAAATTAACATAGTGGTGATTTTAATAGGCCTGTTGAGCCATTTCCATGTGTTCATTAAAGATTGCTTCATCAGTGGGCAAGTTCGATTCCCGGTCTGAGGTCAAAACTTTTGAAGGGCGATAAAAATCCACGGCTCTGATGGTACGGTACCAGCCGTAAAATATCTGGCGTGTAATTATCTGACGATTTCAAGACAATATTGACTGTGGGCCTAAGCCACAGGTTGCCCAGTCGAGTTCTGATTTTCACTACCATACGGTCATTGGAATGATAAGGGGCGCAATTCGTTACTCCTTCGGGGCCGATAACCTAGATGTTAGGCCCCTTAAATCAATTATCATGTTACTTACTCCTCGCCCGTGCAACATAGGCTACTGTATGTAAAGTCAAATAAACGACAATTTTGCGGCATTTCAATTTTCAATAGGTGTCCTATTATACTACTAATTAATTTTGTTAAATCAATATAGCATTTGCACCACGAACATTGCACATGAAATACATTAGTCATTTGTTTAATTGATTGAAAAAAAAAAGCATTTCCACCACTAAATTAATATTGAACAGGTTTCCAAACGTTTGAACGGTTTCGGTGCGAATTTCAAACGTATGGGGACCACGCAAGTGCAACACCTCTTCCGCCTATTGGAAGTTTGATAGACTCAATATTTTAGTATCCACCGGACCCAACCTCGGTAGACCAATGGTTTTGGTATGATATTAATGCATAGCAATCGGAATTAAAACAAAAACCGGTGATTTTAAAAAAAACCACCATGCCACATGAACGACATAGACTACTGTAACTGTTTCTGCTCCACTTGGGCGCACAAGTGTAACGGTTTCTGGGGGTGAGTGATGAAAACCACAACAAGTCCCACGTTTTGCTGCCAAGTGTAACGGTTTCCCTGACGGGTGCTTACCTTTACCTTCTACGTCTAAGTTGATTTATTAATTGAGCGCCAAGGTGCCAACATCAAGTTGAAACCTAAAATTTATGTTTATATCAACCCCTAGCTTGCGTAGAACACATGAGATACTCTTCGAAATCAGATCGTGGCCGGTGATAGCCTTGTTCTAACACACATGTCCAGCGGTACCGTCTCTCTCTCTGTCTTCAAACAC
The DNA here is from genome assembly GCA_946902985.2 of Meconema thalassinum. NCBI lineage: Eukaryota > Metazoa > Arthropoda > Insecta > Orthoptera > Tettigoniidae > Meconema > Meconema thalassinum. The sequence continues at coordinate 23,449,736 of OX336389.2, read as the reverse complement.
TTTTATTTTAAAAATTAAAACAGTTTTAAAAATACATAGTTTTTGTCCTAGAGACTTGAAATTTATTTTGGGTGTAGAGGGGGTAGGGACCTTTCATTTACGTCAAACAAACTCTTTTGTAAAATTCCTAGTTTCCAAAATATAAAAAATCAAAATTTAAGTGTTTTCAAAAAAAAACTTCTATTATAAAAATAAAGGACATAAACGTCATTGGTTTGAACCCTAGCACAACGTTCTATCATGTTTGGCTTTCAAACTATCGCCTACTTTCAAAAACAAAAATTTTCAAAAATTTAAAAAATATATAATACATGGTCCATAGCAAAGAGGACGTCACCCCGAGTCCTTGGAACCCTCGTACACGCCTCTGGCATGACTGGTTCGCGAGATATAACAAAAAGTCTAAAATCACGTTCCCCCCCCCCCCCCAAAAAAAACATGTTTCCAGCTTTTCACCTTTTCAACGCCTACATCCCCGTAAAGAGCACAACGAGACGAAAAAAACGAATCCAAGCACGCCCTCCTAATATTACTCTTCCTTCCCAAGGTCGCCAGGGGCTCACAACTTCCTAAGTGCCGCAGAACTCTCCAATTGACACTACTTACAATTTCTGTCCTAGAGACTTGAAATTTATTTTGGGGTAGAGGGGATAGGGACCTTTTATTTATGTCAAACAAACATATTTGTAAACTTGTTAGTTTCCAAAATATAGGAATTTCAAAATTGGACTGTTTTCAAAAAAACATAAAAAATAAAAAAGTTTTATTACAAAAATAAAGGACATAGAGACCTTTCGTTTGAACTATTGCACAACGTTCTATCATGTTTGGTGTTTTAAACAATCGCCTACTTTCAAAAACAAAAATGTTCAAACATTTTTGAAAAATATAACAAGTCGTCCATAGGAAAGAGGACGTCAGCCCGAGTCCAACGATATGTCGCATGCTCATGGTTTCGCGAAATATACATAAAAGGTCAGCGTAGCCGAGTGGCTCGTGTCACTATTTAGAACTGTCACTACTCCCCTACTTACGTGCTATCTGTAGATTGCCGCTGATCAGTGATTGTTTTCACAAAAGAAGAAAATGTGAATTTGAACTATATTTTGTAATTTGCAGTCAGTGGACTTCTTATAATTTAATATTGCTTTGCAGTAAGCAAACCTAGAGCCAGGTTCTCCTAAATTCCCCAATCCAATCTATGACTGGTGGCCATCGTGGGCGGATTTAAGCCAAGATGATGGGGGAGTGGACACACCGGGGATCTGGGAGCATGGAATATCACCAAGCTCAGAGTGGGGTGCGGGGGTCCTTCTCCGGAAAATATGGCAAAAATTAGGTCCAAATTATTGGGTTATAGGCCATTTGGGTGATTATTTTTGTGATATTTTGGAAGTTAAAATTTGGTGACCATTGACATTTAGTGGCTATAGAAAATACTCTCCGTTATTGAAGTAAAAGCTCTCGCATCTTCAAGTAAGACCCCGCGGTGTAGCACACCAATGACCTTGATGGGGGTCTACAGCAAGTCTGCAGATCAGAGGTTCGAATCCCGGTGATGACAGCGGCTATCCTGAGTGTGGGTTTTCACACTCCCTCTAGACAAATGCCGGGATAGTACCTTAATTCAAGTCCAGGGGAACCTTCCCTACTCTCGACCCTAATAATTACAGTAATAGTCGCGACGGGAAACGCATTCTCACTTTTCCCATTCGCCAACTAGGAATACGGCATGCGATTGATCATGTCACAGAGGCCATAGCACAGCACAGGGTATACCCCAAGGCTTATAAACAAGGCTTATTAACTACAGAGGTTGCCTCAATTTTCACTCACCAATCAGCGCTCACAAGGCAAATGACGTCACAAGATACCAAACGCGCCATGTGGGGAACGTAACGAAACTGTCAACAACAGCTGTTGAGTACGCAAAGAACAGTATATTCGCATGAAATTATCGGTAAATGGGTGATAAAATAACGAAATGTTTCCTACTTACATTTTATGTAGTGATCTTCTTGAATTTCTTGGAAATTCGCCTAGACTCGGTAGCAGAATCGTGGGTGTTAGTGACTTTCAATAACCACTTCACTTATGCAAGATAGAATTGGAATGTTTCAATCTGATGAAGAAAATTGTTATCACAGCTGCCTCAACCCCACCAGACGGTACGTCAGGAACTTCTCTCGCCACAAATTCTGTCGTTCTTCTTAGAACGTTCTTGCCTCGTTGAAATCCGTATTTTCCGTGAAATGTGACGAATTTTGCTGAAATGTGCCGGAACTGGTTTAGCAAAGTTTCTGAGGGATCGGTCATACCACCGTATGACAAGTGTTTAATCCAAGTCGGTAATGCATAGTCGTGTTGAGTTTGCATTCCATAGGTTAAGTTCCCAAGTTGTGGAAATTTATTTTGGAACTTGTGGGCTACATATCCTGCAACATAAGCCTTGCCATCTTCCTTACTTTGTTCCATGATATTGGCAATGAAGGACTCTGGAAGCACGTTACTTGATTCAGACACTATGACAGCTTTGTTTAGTGCTTTAGCAACTACATATTCATCTGAATCTGGATCAGCAGTGTTTGTTTGCTTTTGAACAACTCCTGGATTTTTCCCTAAAATAATCCTCAGTCTGTAAATGCAGTCAAGGGGAGAAGGATGATCATTTAAGCCACCACGGGTTCGCAATTGTGAAAAGAGGTTTTCCAGTGCATCTTGATTTAGCCTATGTGTGAGAATGTACTTTGTATTATGCCTACGGGCCATATCTTGGTACAGAAGTCGAAGGGATTTTATTGAAATGATGACTGCTTTCTGGAATATTTGCAAAGAATTTTTACCAATGCAAAGAGAATTACTCATGAAATTTTCCATCTTGTCCAAAAACAAAATACCATGCATGGGCGTATATAAGGGTGTGGGGGGGGGAGGAGGGCTGAGGGGGCTCCAGATCCCCCCCCCCCCCCAGAAATAAGCCAACTTGGGTACAACATACAATGTATTTCACAGTAGTCTACTTTTAAGAAATAATTATCAATTTGTAAAAGAAAACGAGTGTTTACCTTCCTACTTTATAAATTGACAAGTAGCCCATTGAGATATTTTCCATTCATACTCCATAGGCTATAATAGAAAATTCATTATGTACTCACAATTTTCCACGATAGTCAGCCCCCCCCCCTCGAAAAAAATTGTATATACACCCCTGATACCATGTACGAAATATGTCAAAAATATTAACAGCTTTAAAATCATCCTAGCAGGTCATCAAAACTTAAGAGTAGGCCAGCTAGGCTCACTTACCATTTGGTTTTAGATTCCTTGGAAATCTTGGCTTTATATTAAGCAATTCGGCCCTGTAGTCTAATTCGAAGTCTTCACTCTTAAAGTGGAGGGAACATAGGCTATCCTACTTGTTTGAGGGTTACAATGATCTTTTCGCTTACATTCAGCAATCCACTGATTGCGAACACGTGTCTTTAGGCATCGTGAAAAACGACAAGTCATTTCCAACTTTATAATAACTGTGACAAACTGCCACAGCACATCTTTGGCCTGGCATGATTATAAACAAAAGGGCTTAAAACACATGTTTAAACCATTGCAATCCACACAATATAATGTGTGGGAAAGTTAACTTTCCTTGCATATCTCGCGCCTCGCGCGCTACGAGGAAACGTGTGACGTCACGTCCTTTCCCTTCCCTCCGCGATCCCCTCGCCTATGAGCTCCATATTGAGGCAACCTCTGTAGTTTACTAGCCTTGGGTATACCCTACTTTTCGTCCAGCAGTGGGTGGTTTTAATAGTTTCTACTCTCCAAGACAAATAGTTACAACAATGTTGCCAATACACCTCTCTAATTATACAACAACCACTAGCCTCCCCTTCAGTCTACGCAATTCGCAAGTTTCTTGGGTTTGTATTTTGTTCGCTGTTTGAGATTCTTATAATTTACTTCATTATTTGTGAAAACTACTGCTTTACAGTCAACTTCATTCAATAATGTGGAGACCTTCAGAAACAAACCGGAAAATTAACGCGTTAGCAAATACTGAATTATAAGCTATCTACAGTACTAGTTGATGCAAACGATTCCCAACCGAGCGCCAATGGTTCATTGCCCGCCTGTGATAATAGACCTACTACCTACCAAGTACACGGGTTAAATGTCGCAAGCCCCTAAATGAATTAACTGTAACGACAAATAGGCCTATTATTAACTATTGAGTAAGACTACAAATGACACCGCAGTTGGTACGCCGAATCCTGCATTCCTGCCACGGCTTCGTCAGGACCCGGAGTCTCATTTCCAACTCATAGATAAAGAGAGCAACTAATTTTGTGTTTAACGGTACTGAGACGTTACAGCGTATCATGAAAGGGCTTGATTCACAAGGTAAAATACTTCTTCGCGTCCTGCAGATCGAACTGCGCTTTGGAATAAACGACGTAGAAATGTCCAATAATAATAATAAGCCACTGCACCAGCTCAAAAGAAAATTGTATTTATATTAATATTCGACAATACTTCATCTTAATTTTCTTCTAAATTAAGCAGAGTTCAATATTTGGTCTTAGAAAAGTCTGTGCGGTTGCCTACCTGCAATATATTAATTTCCCCATCGCCATGCACACCACTGACGTTATTGTTGTTTTAAGGGGCGGAACAACTAGGCCATTTCGCCCTACCACTGACGTTACTTATTGTTGATTTATGGGGCGGAGCAGCTACGGTAGGTCATCTGTCCTTACCACTGACGTGCTATGAGAGGAATTGGAAAACAAACTTGAGTGGTTCAGTGTGCTAGCTTAATTGTAATTTTTATCCTGGTTAATCAAACACTCAGTCCAGAAAAATACTGGAATGTTACCTTAGTTTGTCTTTGGATACATGTCCCAACTCTAGTACCAATAGTAATATAGGTTTTCAATAAATCCCTTAATCAGAAATGATTTGCGCACAAACCCAAGTAAGGATTGTTTATCGTATTGAATGAACCAGTTATAATAATAATAATAATAATAATAATAATAATAATAATACTTATACTGCACCTAAACATACAGGTTATTCAAAATGAGAGCTTTGTTTTTTTCAATTCAGTAGATTATACGAGAAGATGAACAATTTCGCATGCATTTCTTCAATCTACGTTTGACAACAGAATCATCCCACCCTTTCGCAAGATATTTAGCCAGAAATGATAATTTTTCACATAGTGCGAAAGTGAATGACTAGGGAACGATGGCCTCGCTGTTCTGCCCCTTAAATCAACTATAAAGTGATATACTGTGTGGACGCTACTTTAAAATGTATTTTACTTACCTGCCTGCACGGCATACGATAAGTCTAGTCCAGAGTTTAGAGTGCACTACGGGCTCTTATGGCACAAGCGTTGCCACGTCTAGCGAGTGTAGAAGGGCAGCTATTGTACAGCACTCCACACGATTAGTACAGCCCGCTGCCGGACTGAGTATCAGAGAGCTTCTCATCCCGACGAAATTTCGATCCTTCGCGTCATTATTATCTGCAACCTTTCACTAAAATTCCTGTAAGAATAACAGAATTTGGATGAACAGTTTTTAATAAAGATAAAGACTGACTTATTCCCTTAAGGAGTGGGGGAGCCGAGGATAGTAATTGATTTACATAATGCTTAGAACGGATTATAAATACTGCGACAATTTACTATTTATTTACATTGGAATTTTAGTTACGTACGGTATGACTATGACAAAACAATTGAAATGAACGAAAGCTAACCTGAGTCATCCGTTAGATACAGATCAAGTTTAATACGTAATATGGCGATATATTCTCCAAGGTCCGCCTAGGTCAGTGACAGGATACAAATCGTCTGTCGCAACGAAACCTACACGGATCCCAGTGAGTCACTTTCATCTGCAGAGGGGGGCGTGGTGGCTCAGCGGTCTAGCTGTATGCCTCTCACCAAGGCGGTCCGGGTTCGATTCCCGGTCAATGCATGTGAGATTTTCGAAGTGAAATGCCATGTCCTGTGGTTCGGATTCCACGTAAAAAGGAGGTCCCGTGGCTCATGATCTCAAGATTAACGGTCACGTTAAACTACAAGCTTCCTTTCCTTTTTTCATCTGCAGAGGCGAAGAGAGTACCCGGAAATAACAAGTAATTTTGTTCTTATATGATAATTCACATATTATTACACGCGTAGATGAAAGATTTCTTTTTACAAGGTGCTTTACGTCGCACCGACACAGATAGGTGTTATGGCGACGATGTGACAGGAAAGGGCTAGGGGTGGGAAGGAAGTGGCCGTGACCTTAATTAAGGTACAGCCCCAGCATTTGCCTGGTGTGAAAATGGGAAACCACGGAAAACCATCTTCACGGCTGCCGACAGTGGGGTTCGAACCCACTATCTCCCGAATACTGGATACTGTCGACTGCAGCTATCGAGCTCGGTATAGATAGATGAAAGAAAGTAAACAAAAAATTCAGTGGCACGACGTACATTGGACAATGAATGGCAAATACTACAGACTGATGTGGGAAATTTGCGACAATCTGTTCTTTAAAATATTTCTCAAAACAAATATTATCTATTTCATAATGAGCCTTAGCGGTTTATTTTACACAAAACTACACGCTTCTCATTCGGCTCAAATCGCGTAATTTAACTGCATGAAAGTTCTGTTACGCATATTATTGCAGGTGAATAGTTAATAATAATAATAATAATAATAATAATAATAATAATAATATATCACCGGGTTTTTTACAAACGTACAGCAGCACTTTTCTCCTGATTCTTTGTCTTTATATAATTGTAGACGTTACAAACTATCTGTCGTTCTCTGCGCCTTAAAATTTCCCCGGGTTTACGTTTCGCAAACGGATATCAGCCATATATTTAATGCCACTTATACCTAAATCAAAATTATTTTGATATTACACAAAACGATCCCTACACTCCAACACTGTTTCAAATATCTTGGCGAGTTCTGGACTCGTGCGTTCAGTGGAGAACTAAGACACGTAGGCTACTACAGCGTGCGCGCTGTTCCATCCAGCGCACAGACACTGCTCTCAGATACATTACAAAATCATGTTGCATATCAAGAATGTAAGAATTACATATCATTAAGTGAATGCTGAGTATCATGTACTCTCCACCCATGACTGTTAACCTATTAAATAGCATAGCGAAAATCCAGTTTTAAAGACTTCGAAGTCATCAATTCTGGGGTAGTCCGCTAAATGTAAAAGCCCATAAGAGCCCGTAGTACACTCTTAACTCTGGACGGACAATAGACAATATATTAATTTCAGACATCACCTCTAAATATCTAAGCTCGACGTGACGCACCAAACTTGAAACTCTTGGGCTAGCTGACGAAACACATCAGGGCAGCCCAGGCTCTCGTGGCCTTGGAGAAATAAGTGACGGGATGAGAAAGTTATTTGAGGATTAGTGCATAAGCCGAATAAGCTAAATTTAGAATCTGAGAACAATTCATAGCGAAGCCCAATCGCCTAAGTTGACCACTTTGAGACAGTTGTTCTTCCCACAAGCGGTTTGGTGATAAACTATTGTCCACTTGACATACGTTTCTCAATCCTTGTATCATTGTTCACAGACAGTTCATCGCCTTCACTAAATGATTGCCAGTAGCAAATTCAAGTCACATAAAGGCAATGATAAATCAATGGCCGATCGGGCCCATCCTCCTAGGACGCCCCCCGCCCTGGGAGGGTCGGGCACTAGCCCTGCCTGACCCACCCCCTCGTCGGGCCTGGGTACATGATAAAAACAAATAAGAAAGAATAACCTCGCAGCGTAACAGTGTGCATTAAATCGTTTGTATTAATATGGATAATCCAGTTTACTTTGTTTGAAATATAATTGCTGGTGGCCAAATTATGAACTAAACATTGTTTTCAGTTGTTACTGAGCTTGGGTTGGCACTAGCTTACAGGCACTAACGTGAACAAACAGCAGTCCTCAGCGGCCATCGTATCTTATTGTTACCAAGTTGTTTTTAAAATATACCTCTCCCAACCCTCTTTTGTAATTGGACTGTCTGCTTCCAGGTTAAGCTCGGACCTTGGTGTGGAAGCTTATGTTATCACTCCTGTCCGACGAAGCACGAGGAAATCCCCCTCTCATTTCAGATCCACCCCCAACGCCCACAGTATTTAGTAAGTTTGAGGAAATATCCCCAGGAATCCTGCAGGCCATGATGTTTAAGAAGAACTCATCCTTAGAGCCACGAGACTGAAGAGAGTTGAATTTTCACGCTTCAATGGGGGTTTAGTTACTGTATGTGCAGTGGCCCAAGCTGGCTGAGGAACATCATATTAATACAAGTACTAATATTTAATTGCTGGACTGGGAGTAAATAGGGTACTCTTCTCGTACTCCACATGAGACATAAATTGCACATCCTGTACAAGTTGGCTACGATGACAGGGATGAGATGAGGGTAGTGCGTATATTGTATGACTCGCTGATGCCTTCCCCTTAACACTCACACCCAAACCATCTTTTTCTGTGTCAAGGACAGGAATATCAAATGTAAAAATTTGTCTGTTTCCATGGGTAGATCAAAGCATCATAGTTTGCTTTCTCAGGTGGTTCGCGTGTCGTGGTCCTCTTTCCCATACAGCTGTCCCGTGCTGTTTCCGTTGGTGCCACATCGGGTGTCGCGCGCGAACCGTCCTGCAGAACAATTTGATGAGGAAGCCTTGGACTGCTTGCTCCGCCCTCTTGTCTTCAAGCGATTTCGATTGCCCTCGCCTAACGACGTTTGTTCGTTCTGCTGCATCTGCCCAACGCAGGCCACCGGCACTCTCTCCCAGAAACTGCATAAACAGTCTATTAGAACCATCTCGTACAAACCGAGAAAATGCAGGTTTTTCTTCCTCATCTTGCTTTTGGCACCATTTCGCAGAGAGACGACCGTTGGCCAATCTTTCACCACGACTACTCTCCTTCCTATGTGGTGTTCGGCAATCCCTCCCATCATCATCGTCATCGTCAACGATTATGGGAGTAGCGGACCAACGCTTGGATGGGTCTGCAGGGGTGATACCAGTGTTCCCGCTGCCACGCCGCACTTGAAGCAATCCCGAGCCCAGTTGCTGAGCAGCCACCTCGATGCCTGTGCGAGATAAACCAGGGTACTGGCTATGGTTCTCTCTTTGGAACATGTCTGGACTGCTCGTGCCGACTGAGCTACCGCTTGCACAGTCTCCTACCCCGTCGTGCACCCCATCGCAGTCTTCAAAGTTCGCGATCATCAGCAACGTCATTGAGTCGGTCGTCCGGGTCGACAATACCTCTAGTCTGACTGGGACTACAGGTTGTGCACGACCACCCACGAGTCGAGCGAGTTCACAGTAGCCTTCTTGTATCTCAGCTCACAGTCTCCACATGGCACAACAACCCAAACAGACCCGAAACAAATTGTGACCGTCATACTGCGCGCTTCATTCCACAAGGAAACACAAACATCACAATATTCACTTTTGTACGTATTTTACTAGCAGCATTTTAAAATAAATATGCAAGAAATAATTTAAAATCGCACTCGCCATCGCACAGGGTTTGAAAAAGTTAACCGAACCACCTGGTGATTGTTGAGCAAAATAAGTCCTTTTTCATTTGAGTTTCCTTTTCACACACATTTTTAGCCTACTTTAGTTTTTTGCCAAAAATGAAAGTAGACTTATGAGATCAACACAGGGCGAAAAAAGTGTGTCTGTCTGTGTGTGTGTATGTATGTATGTGTGTGTGTGTGAGTCTGTATGTGTGTGTGTGAGTCTGTATGTGTGTGTGTGAGTCTGTGTGTGTGTGTGTGTGTGAGTGTGTGTACTCTGAATGTCTGTCCCCCCTATCAATTCGAACACGGTGAATGCGAATTGAACGAAATTTGGTACAAAGGTAGCACTAGCAAAGGACACCTCAGTGTCATGTTTTAAATCGCCGCCATCTTGACAGAAACGTAATGGCGGCCACACAAATGTTCAAAGCTTAAATCAAATTACGACTAACCTAATCATCCGATCTCTACCAAATTTTGCAACAACATACCTTTATGGGGGGAGCATCCTTTGACCAAACCAATAGGTCATCAGCGTAATAGCATGACGAATAGAAACAAATAGTGTTATCACCACGGCCGACTGAATGCGAGCAGCGCTCTATACCGGCCTTGACAATCCCAGTTAGGGCCCATGCATAACGTGTAATTGGAAAATTTCTACTCGGCGCCGATAGAGCGCACTCCCATCCCATTGTAGGCGCGATTAATAAACAGCTGTACAGTACGTTTATTAAATGTGTCATCTCAAGAACCACTGGATGGATTTTGATGCGGCTTTCACCATTCTGTAAAGGTAATCTCGAGGAAGATTTGTGTAGAAAACAATTTATTTATGACCAAAGGGAGCCAAGCAGTAACGATTTCAGTGAAAAAGTCGAAAAAAGAGCACGGCGTCCGTGCACTTTTTAAGCTTACGCTGGGCAAACCGTTAAAAATATCAATATACTATGAGTGTAAGAATTGTTCAGTGTGAGAAATTCTACAAAAAAGTCCGCGAGATCATATCTCTATCTTCGATACATCGTCTACTATAAGTGGTTTTAGTTTGGACGGAAGGGGGATTTGTGTATCATGCACCTCGCCATTCTTAAATTACGTCTGACAGGAATTCCTTACACATTCATAACTGTTCCCGAGCGAAGCCGGGGCGGGTTGCTAGTGACACTATATAATTATTATCATTATAATTTCCGCATCATGAAAATTAAAATTATATCACAAAATAAAATAGCGTGCTAATAAATCTAAGAGAAATTAGACATACCTTGCACCTTCTTCGGGTACAAGGACACAGTTCAAGCACCGTCTCATCAAAAGGAAAGAGAGGATGAAAATTACAGCCGGGAACAAGTAGCAGCCAATCGTGTGTTGTGTTTTGTGCTAAGAGATCTTTCGACAAATTATCAGATACCGTGTGCCTTCTTTTTCACGAAGCAGCTGTCAGGACGGGACTTACATAAACTCCTGCTGGACGTTATTCACGAGGTTGAACAATGCGATTTCATAATTATAATAATTGTCTCTGATAATCACAAAACTAACACCACAATGATGAGGCATTTAGGGGGAGGGAATTTGCAACCAATGGCCAATCACCCATACGACGAGTCTAGGAATTTATTCCCTAGTTTTGATCATTGTCACATTCTAAAAAAAAACATTAGAACGCAGTTTCTGTAACGAGAGATGACTGATGGTACTGGAATAATTTCAGGGAAATACTTGTAATTACTATATACAATGCAAAAGGATGAGATCGTCAAACCGGTCAGACACCTCACTAAAAAACACATCGAACCTACTAAATTTGAAGAAATGAATGTTCGGCGTGCCAAGGAAGTGTTCTCGTCAGAAGTTATTGGTGCCATTAGTACACTGAAAGAAAATATAGGCATGCACCCAGAAGCGTACACATTCATGGACGCAGAAGCAACCATATTTTTTTTGAAAAACGTTAATAAATGGTTCGCTATGCATGACGTAAGCATCACATATCATCATATTCAGTCTAGAAATCCAGATAAAGGGCATTTTTTCTCATTAAATGACAGTCGCCTAAACTGGCTAGAGGAATATTTTCTTTCTTACCTTGAAACTTGGAAAGCTGCTAGTAACGCTGCTAGAAAGGACTTCCTGAGTTCGGAGACTTACGAAGCTACCTATACAATTAATCACGGATTCAACTGTCCAGTGCATAAGGTATTGAACCCTTATTGATCTTCGATAAATAAGTATTCATATTTATTATTATTATTACTACGGCCTAGGCAGCACATAAGGAAGTCGACTTTGATATTAGGGAGGCCAGCATTTCGTAATGATTGCAACAGAAGCTGAGTTGGTAGCTATTCCTGGGGGACGGCCAGAATTAGTCGAGTTCAAGGCCAAATTGTGCAACTACTGTACCAAAATTGGAGACATAAAGGAAGAATCACGAGGTCCTCTCAACGAACATACGATTGAATCAGCCAATCGCAAGAGACCAAGCCGTGACCACGAGGTGGACGGCGTCAGTAGTAAAAAGCGCGCGGAAGTGTATATCTAAGGAACCGCCGAACGGATTAATCTCCGCTCGAGTAATTTGAGACGTTGGATTTATTTGGAGAAGAATGACACTAGCCCCATCTTTGTGAGACAAAAACTCTGGAAGTTTTTATCCGACTCCACCCCACTCCTCCGCCCTTGTCAGTTTCTCATAAATAGTCTGGCCTGACGCCAATCTAAACAATTAACGTGTGGAGCCTTCAGAGGCATACTCCACGCCAGTTTGAAGTGTGATTTTTGACGCCAATCTAAGTACAATTCGTGTGGAGCCTTCAGAGGCATACTCCACGCCAGTTTGAAGTGTGATTTTGACGCTCGAATTTATCTAAGTACAATTCTTGTGGAGCCTTCAGAGGCATACTCCACGCCAGTTCAAAATGTGATTTTTACGCTCTAAAATCAGTGAAGCTAATTTATTTTCTGAGCTCTGGGGAGCTAAAGTCGCAGCGTTTGCAGTATCGAATTTTAAAAGCTATTATACATTTTGTTCTAAAATCAACTAAGTTGTGTGATCTAAATATTTCACGCCAGCGCGTGATAAACTGTAACATTCTTTTAAAGACGACGAGTTCAACTTTAAGGGGGAAGTATCGTATCACCCTAATTAGCGCTTACCAGAACCGAAGTCCAAGACGGGACGGAAATACCGGACGAGATAGCGACTGCTGGTGCAGCCAGGATTTTGAACTTGTTAACGAGCCAGTGGCGCGGACTCGAGATGTATATTTTATGTATAAATTGTGTGTATTGTATGTGTGTTTTTATAGTGCGTATGTGCGATATAATTAGGGCCAGTCTTCGCTATTAATCGCAGTAGGACAATTGTGGGTGAACTGAGTAGCCTGCAAGCGATTATAGATAGGCAAATATTTAACATTGAACTTTTCTGCCAAGGAGTCGAGACCAAGATGATCAGCACGTGGTTTGAAGTTGGGATGAGCTTCAAGAAATCAACGCAGACGACTACTATGGAGTGCTAAATTGTCCATAGGGCAATGGGTTGAGGAGGATGTCCTTAGTCCTACATGCAGAAGCGGTGATGTACTAAAATTGGATTATTTCAATTATGTAGTTAGATTTGGCCGGGGAACTTTGTAAATAGTCATGTTTTTCTTTCTTGTTTTATAGCTGTTTTTCTTGTACCGACACTATATGTTTAAATGTCCGTTGGCGCGTGGCCAATGTTTTTGTTGATATTTTGATTTTTTTCTGGAGTCATGTGTAATGTACGCGGCGTGCGTGCGTGATTTTTATCCTTGCAATTGCGGAACCCGTTACATTCGATAAATGGTGCTTTGTTAACGTTAATATTTGAAATAGGAATGGGAGGAAATGATTGTAAAACATGTTGCTGAACAGGTTATTATTCATGTTAGGGTAGCAGAGTGCACCAACTTAAAAGTAATTGTAGAACACCTTCGTTCTAATTTTGATAGATTTTTCTTGAGTCCTTTTCAGGTGACTAGTCACGGCATAGAACGATGGCGCCAGCATGTGGATATTATTTGTGTCTTTTATTTCAGGGTCTGTCACAACCCACACGTGTGATTCAGTGTGTGTTGATGTGTCTAGTGTGTGTTGATTCTACGTGAGGAGGGAGTAGTTGTCCTACCGCCCTTATATATTTTTGCTGCTGTTGTATTTTTAGATGGAAAGACAGAGTGCTCTTGGGAGACTGCTGATTCTTGTCCATATGTTTTTCTGACACACACGTATTATTGTGCTTTGGGGCACATTTCTTCGAGGTTCGACCCCATGTTCTGGGAGGTCGAGGTTATTGACACGTGGGTTGACAGACATGCAGAGTTCCACAAACCGCCCGTTTGCCTGTGACTTATTTTGATAGGCAGTCCTATTTGTCCGACTGAACCCTGTAAGCTTTCATGTAGCAAACCTGTTCATTGTGATGGCTAATTTTTAAGCCATAATTAATTGGGGAGTTCGCCATGTGTGTAACGGATTGTTGTACCTTGTATGGGTAAGAATATTGTGATTAACGTAAATGTTGGCTGTTTGCCTATTGCTTTGTTGATGACTCGATTTCATGTAATTTTGTTTGTCACACCCGTGGGGTGTAGTGGTAGAGTATTTGTAAATTTTGACAGCGGTCATTTGAGTATTTTTTCTATTGGTCACGTGTTAATGTACTTGTGTTGATTTGTATGAGAAGTCCTAAGTTTTTAGGCAGTAAATGTTGCTACGGCAATTCAAGTCCAATTTCACACGGAAATTTTGTGTTTGTTTATAGTAGATTTAGGAAGTGTCGGTTTAATTTAAGTATTGTAGTTGTGTTCCCTTGTGTCGGTCTAGCTCTAGGAAATGCGGATTCGTTGTTTGAAGGGTCACTCTGGATGATAACGAATCACGCATTCAAAGTACACATCGTGATGCATGTAGAACGGCGTACGCACTGATATGGTCATTTTTGTATCTTTTATTTAAGGACACTTGGTCCAGGTAATTAATCTCTCCAGAGATATCGCCTAAGTTTTTGGCATTTTTATTAAGCGGGAGTCAGTTGGGAGTTTTTGTTGTTAATTGTTTATGTGTAAATATGGTGATTTGTTATTAAATTCAGTTGTTTTAACCCTGGCTTCACTCTTTCCTGCATGTTATTTTGTTATATGTTACCCTGCAAGTTAATGAAGCGCCCTGACAGCAACTTACGAATATGACCTGTTACGCCCCGAATCTGAGTCTCATATGCTTCTTTGCAAGGGTTCATAAAACAAAAATGGCTGCCCAAGTGGGGATTGTTGTTGTTGTTGCTTCGCTGATCTCATATTTATTTCGTTGAGAAATGATGCCAGGTCAAGCGGACATGTAAATTCAGTAAATGGAGGCGATGTTGTACCGCCATGTGCATTAGTAAAATCACTGAGTTCCTAAAGTTAGAAAGATTGAACAAGGTTAGAATTTGATTTGGTATTTGTTATAAACTTGTTCTGGCGCCCACATTAAAATTAGAAATTTGCATTATTAATGAACTCAGTCAAAGCAGGAAGAAGTTGCCTTATATTTGACATTTAATTGACTTCGGTTAATTGGTGTTTCGTAAATTCTGTTGGTTAGGAATTTAAAAGCAGATCACTAGGGGTTATTTTGTTGTTTGGGAATAAGTGTCATTGTATTCAGTAAATTTTGTTACTGAAATTTTCATTAAATTAGAGCCAGTAATATTTAAATGTGTGACATGTATGTGCGTTTTGGGCTGAAACCTTAGCCCATAACCCTGTTTTTCTCTGAATATATTTTGTGTGTGATATGGCGAGTGTTGATGAGATAAAGGCATTGTTAGAACAGATGTCGATCCAAATGTCCGCGAAAACGGAAGAACAATTAGTGCAGATGTCCGTAAAGACGGAAGAACAATTAAAAGAACAATTAGAAGCTCAGCGTGAGCATAGTGAAAAACAATTAGAACAAATGTCCGCGAAAACGGAAGAACAATTAAAAGAACAATTAGAAGCTCAGCGTGAGCATAGTGAAAAACAATTAGAACAAATGTCCGCGAAAACGGAAGAACAATTAAAAGAACAATTAGAAGCTCAGCGTGAGCATAGTGAAAAACAATTACTTGATATGAGCGGTAACATTTCGGTCCAGTTAGAAGTCCAGAAATTAGACACTGACAAACAATTCAATGAACTAAACCACAAATTGTCACAACAGGCGGTAACACAAACCGAACAGTTAGGAAAAATCACAAATGATATTAATCAGAGCGTTCAAAAAGTAGAGAAACTGGCAGGCGAGGTTGCGGAAAACAACATCAAACAGTTAGGCGAAATGAAGAAATTGGAGGCGAAATTTGATAACAAATTAGTACAATTTGACGAGATGGTGGCAGATAAACTCAAGCAGATAGAGGCAGCATGTGTCAGTAACACCGCGGGAGTGAAGAAAACCCAAGAGAAACTACAGCAGCAAATTAATTCGGTAGATAACAACGTGCTGGAATTAATAAAGGAAATAGATAAAGTCGAAGTTAAGGCTGAAACCGAGCGGATACACTTGCGGGAAAATTTAGAGGAGCAATTAGGCAGAACACAAGAGATCATAAGAAAAGAGATGGAAGGCCAGCTAATAAACACACAAGAGGTCATAAGACAAGAAGTAGGGGAGCAGCTCGTCAAAACTCAGGATAATTTGGAAGAACAACTAGTGAAAACGCAGGAACG
Organism: Meconema thalassinum; assembly: GCA_946902985.2. Taxonomy (NCBI): domain Eukaryota; kingdom Metazoa; phylum Arthropoda; class Insecta; order Orthoptera; family Tettigoniidae; genus Meconema; species Meconema thalassinum. The sequence continues at coordinate 23,433,422 of OX336389.2, read as the reverse complement.
GATACGTGAAGAGCTAGAGAAAAATCAGGAGAGGAACGAGGAGAAAATAAATAGCTTAAAAAGTAGGATCCGGCGAGATTGGGACCAGCAGGCGCATGCGAATAAGGAAGACAGGCTGGCAGTTTTAAAGCGAATGCAGGCACTGGAGGAAAATATGAAGTCGAAATTACAGGAACATTCAGAATTAATCATAAAAAACGAGATTAGATCGTTAGAGAATGCGACATTATTTTCAAACGAAAATATTCCGGAAAAGCAAACAAGTATTGGAAGTCCGGCAGGTTCGAAGTTGGCTGAGGACACGAGTCGGGGTCAAAGTCCCAGAATAACGACTAATGCATTCCAGCAGTACAGGGGGGAGACTTCAACTCCGCAACCGAACTTGGCACCAGCCCAAGTCATCCAAGTCATTCGGGGTAATGATTTTAAGCCCGATAAGTTTAAAGAACATTCAGGAACCACTCCCAAAGCATTTCTACGGCAATTAACTGACTACTTTAATGACCAACACATCGGCCCGGAGAAACAATTAAGACTGGTGGAAAAATTTTTAGAAGGACCTAGCCTGACCTGGTTTTTAAGTTTCAAGTACACGTTTACAGACATGAATCAATTCCGCGAGGCGTTTTTGAAGAAGTTTTGGAGTCCTTCGTTACAACAGGGGTTAAGAATGGACCTGTACACGCGCAAATACCACAGTACACATCCAACCCGTTTTTCAGAATTCTTCAGTCAGCAATTGGTAAAATTCAGGGATTTTGATGACCCGCCTAGCGAGCCGAATATGGTTCTAACCATCGGAAAACAACTCCCAATGCATATCCAACAATTATTAGTCGCAGGAAATATTCAGACCGCAGTCCAAGCCGAAGAATTACTCAGACACTTAGATGAGACGAGTATGGTAAGCCCACAGACAGGAAGAAGGAATTTGGAATGTGTCAACACGGCAGAGGTAGTTCAGGGATTCCAAAATAACCACGGCCAGGGGAACCAAAGTAAGACACAGTCCACAGGGACACAGTTCACGCCAAGAAGACAAGATTTTGACGGCCGAAACCAGTTCCATAACAACAATCAGAATTATCAGAATAACCGCGGGAGATATCATCAGAATAACCAAAATCAAAATAATCAGTGGACGTACCAGCGGGAATACACGAATTGGAGGGGAAACCAGAGACAAGGTAGACCTTACCAAAGAAATGGAGATGGTAGATGGAGTTGCGGCAGGGACTATCGCCAAGAAAACAGAGGAGATTATAGGAATAACTGGGACGAACGATATATTGAATCCCGTAAATACTTGGATCAATTAAGTAATGAAGAAGCGGAGAAGGAGAAGTGGGGGCGTGCCATGGCGAACAGACAGAGCCCAGACAACCATCAAGGAGAAGGAGCAGAGAGTTTACTGAGGCAACAGGAGCGACAGAATGATAACCGGCGAAACACATCTAATGGGGCCCGGGATAAAAAAAAACCAAATGAACTGAAAGGAGACAGGCTAAAAACGGAGATCGCCAGGGAGCAAGAAGAGATGATAGTGGCCAATATAGAAGAGTGGGTAGCATTCCCAGACGACTGCCTGGAGGAAGTGGTGAAGAACCGTGAAAATGTTATCAGACAGCTACCAATTATTTACGCGCATATTGGAGGTATGAGGGTGAGATGTTTGATTGATACAGGTAGCCAGGTGAGCTTAGTCACTGAAATTTTGATAAAAGAAATAGCAAGAAAACAGACTGTTCCTATTATGCCGGTACCGCTAATGAAAGTCAGAGGTGTCATTCCTGACAAAACTATGAATTGTAAACAGCATGCATTTCTAGATCTGGAAATATTGAACCATACTTTTTCACAAACATTCATTGTTATTCCAAAGATGAACTACAATGTAATTTTAGGAGCCAACTTCATCTGCGATTTTCATGCTGTAATTGATTTACATAACACTGTAAGCTTCAAACAAGTAGAAGGATTGGATCATGTGGGTTTAAATATGGAAGAGAATCCGCTGGAGAGAGAGGCCAATACTTGGGTTGTTGAGGAATGCACTAATGAGGCCGGAGATAAGATCTTGAGGGGAGAGCAAGTTAACCAGACAGCAGTGCTAGAAATTGACAGCCGAGATATTTCGCAGGAACTTTGGGTGCATTTGGCGGAAGAAGAAATGGGCGGAACCAAATTCGAAATTCTACTTCAGGAGCGACTTAAGGAAGCCATCGTAGGGGAATCTGATAGAAGAAGATTGGAAGAAATTTTAAGATTACATAAAGGAGCTTTTGACACCGTACCTGGGAAAGTTTTAAATTTTCAATATGCGATGCAGGTAACAGATTGGACCCCATTTAAAAGTAAATTGTACCCGATCCCAGAGAAGCATTTTTCTCAGGTGAAGGATATTATTACTAACTTATTAGATTCTGGCATGATAAGGAAAGCTGCAACTCCTTATCTGAACGCAATATTGGCTGTGACCAAGCCAAACGGATCAATTAGGCTATGCCTAGACGCGCGAGTTTTAAATAGCAAACTGCTAGTTGAGCACGACCAAGCACCGAGGATCAAAGATGTTTTGAAAGGCTTCCGCGGGAAGAAGATATACTCAAGTGTTGATTTGACGAATAGTTTCCACCATCTTGAACTTGAAGAAAAATCCCAACTGTTGACGGGATTTTTATTCGATAATCAAAGTTATATCTGGTGTCGAATGCCCTTTGGCGTGAAAACTGCGGGATGTGCACTCATTAGAGCACTCGATAGAAATCTGACTGAGGAGGTCAAGAACTTCACCACGAGATATGTTGATGACATATTAATCGCTTCTGAGACAATGGAAGAACACTTGATGAATATAAATAAACTGCTGGACAACCTGAGAACCATGAACTTCAAGATCAACTTAAAAAAGTCACATTTTTGCCAGAGCGAAATTTTATATTTGGGACATATAATTGATGTTGAGGGCGTGCGGCCTAATCCAGCCAAGATTGATGCTATTAAGAAATTTCCCACACCTACCAAAGTCAAACATGTTAGAGCATTTTTGGGAGTGACAGGTTTCTTCAAAGAAAATTGCCCTGGTTACACAGAAACAGTAGCGCCTATGCAGGAGATGTTGAAGAAAGCAAATCGATGGTCGTGGAACGAGGAGTGCGACAGGTCTTTTAAAGCAACGAAGGATTTATTGGAAAACTGTGTGAAACTTGGATATCCGGATTTTGAGAAACAATTTATCATTCAAGCAGATGCTTCGTTAATTGGGATTGGTGCTATGCTGTACCAAGAGGACGCTGAAGAACCCAAGAAGAAATCCTATTTGGCATTTACGAGTCGTAAATTACGGAAACATGAGAGGAACTACACAGTTACGGAACTTGAGCTACTAGCAATTCTATATTCTCTCCAACAGTGGCGCAAGATGATCTATGGTTATTCCATCATTGTTAGAACCGACCACCATGCACTGACATTTTTATTTAAGACAACAATAGCAAGTGAGAGAGTTACGCGCTGGTCCATCTACATACAGCAGTTTGACATTACAATAGAGCATTGTCCTGGGAAATTGAACGTCATACCAGATGCCTTGAGTAGAAACCCTGAGGACGGAAACGAAGTAACAGCGGAAGTTCACAATATTACCTTGACACCTAAGGCTCGTGAGTTTTTGGCAAGATTGAAGGATATTCGGAAGGAGCAAGAAGCTGACCCATGGATGATGATGATGATAAAATTCTATAGGAAGGAGTTACAACCAAATTCACCGGAGTACCGGGAAGCCAGTGCTAAACAAGCGAGATTTCACTACTTGAATAACTTGTTACATAAGTACGTGGATGAGCATCATACTAAACTGCGGATCTTAGTTCCAGCATCACTACAGAGGGGATTAACTTGGCATGTTCACGAGAGCCTAGCACATATCGGCACGGATAAGACGGAAGCTACGATAGGGGAGACCTTTACTTGGCCCAAGATGAGATTCACGATTGTTGAAGTAATTAGAACGTGTGACGCTTGTCAGCGCACAAAGCCGAACAACTTTATTCTGAAACAACCTCCAAGACCACTATTACCGCAGAAACCATGCGAGATGCTCGCGATTGATTGCTTTGGTCCTTTAGTAAAAGGAAAGCGTGGATGCCGACACCTCTTGGTATGTGTCGATGTATTTTCGAAGATGGTCGTGCTATGTCCTATTCAGAAGACGACATCAAGACAAGTCCTTAGTCGAATTAAGAACAAAGTCATTCCGATGCTTGGGAAGCCGGAATCCATTCTATCAGATCACGGTACCTATTTCACAAGCAATGTTTTTAGGCAAGGTTTGGAGAGCCTAGGAATCAAACACATATTTTCAAGTATTCGTCATCCTTGTGGAAATCCGAGCGAAAGAACAATTCGCTGTGTCGCTAAATACTACAGAGTAATGATTCCTAACGAACACAATAAATGGGTAGACAAAGTAGGGGAAATTGAGATGTGCATGAACACTACTAAGCACGAGTCGACGGGTCAAGTCCCACTGATTGTACACCACAACAGATTGCCGGAAAGAACTTGGGACAAGATCATTCCTTGCCCAAGGGATCCATTATTAGCGCATGATTTGCGAATCCAGCGAACGAGAGAGCACATGAGGAACCAAGCGGACCGAAGGCTGAGACGGTACCGAGGAAAGAAGTTTCACCGAGAGTTACAAGAACAAGAATTAGTGCTGGTTCGTAGACCACCAATCTCCGACCCTAAGAACAAAGTCTTCGCCAAGTTCTGTCCAAAATTCATTGGCCCGTTCCGGGTAATTAAGAATCTGGGTAACAATGCCTACAGATTAGAAGAAGTGAGCACTGGTGCAAAATCTGTTTTTAATAGCGCCAATTTGAAACCGTACTATAGAAGGGAACCATTTGATGATTAGGAAAGATGATATGTGCAGAATCTGTATTGCCAAAAAAAATTTTTTTTTTTGAAAGCAAACACTCAAATCCACGGGGAGCGCGTGAGTACGCACTTTGTTTGTAAACAACGAGCAGCTGAGACGACGGGAGTGGCAACTACGTGAGGAGAAGGGGGAGACCTAGAGAAAATATGAATGACATTCCAGCGAGAAGGGAGCACACTAATTGAGTCAGAGGGGCATACACTCGAGCAGCTGAGTGGGATTTAAAGAGATGTGTTGTTACTACAGTGGATTTTGTTTTTGAAATCCAAACCAATAAATTGTTTCGAATTTCAAAACCTTGCTGAGGATAAATGAACCCTTATTGATCTTCGATAAATAAGTATTCATATTTATTATTATTATTACTACGGCCTAGGCAGCACATAAGGAAGTCGACTTGGATATTAGGGAGGCCAGCATTTCGTAATGATTGCAACAGAAGCTGAGTTGGTAGCTATTCCTGGGGGACGGCCAGAATTAGTCGAGTTCAAGGCCAAATTGTGCAACTACTGTACCAAAATTGGAGACATAAAGGAAGAATCACGAGGTCCTCTCAACGAACATACGATTGAATCAGCCAATCGCAAGAGACCAAGCCGTGACCACGAGGTGGACGGCGTCAGTAGTAAAAAGCGCGCGGAAGTGTATATCTAAGGAACCGCCGAACGGATTAATCTCCGCTCGAGTAATTTGAGACGTTGGATTTATTTGGAGAAGAATGACACTAGCCCCATCTTTGTGAGACAAAAACTCTGGAAGTTTTTATCCGACTCCACCCCACTCCTCCGCCCTTGTCAGTTTCTCATAAATAGTCTGGCCTGACGCCAATCTAAACAATTAACGTGTGGAGCCTTCAGAGGCATACTCCACGCCAGTTTGAAGTGTGATTTTTGACGCCAATCTAAGTACAATTCGTGTGGAGCCTTCAGAGGCATACTCCACGCCAGTTTGAAGTGTGATTTTGACGCTCGAATTTATCTAAGTACAATTCTTGTGGAGCCTTCAGAGGCATACTCCACGCCAGTTCAAAATGTGATTTTTACGCTCTAAAATCAGTGAAGCTAATTTATTTTCTGAGCTCTGGGGAGCTAAAGTCGCAGCGTTTGCAGTATCGAATTTTAAAAGCTATTATACATTTTGTTCTAAAATCAACTAAGTTGTGTGATCTAAATATTTCACGCCAGCGCGTGATAAACTGTAACATTCTTTTAAAGACGACGAGTTCAACTTTAAGGGGGAAGTATCGTATCACCCTAATTAGCGCTTACCGGAACCGAAGTCCAAGACGGGACGGAAATACCGGACGAGATAGCGACTGCTGGTGCAGCCAGGATTTTGAACTTGTTAACGAGCCAGTGGCGCGGACTCGAGATGTATATTTTATGTATAAATTGTGTGTATTGTATGTGTGTTTTTATAGTGCGTATGTGCGATATAATTAGGGCCAGTCTTCGCTATTAATCGCAGTAGGACAATTGTGGGTGAACTGAGTAGCCTGCAAGCGATTATAGATAGGCAAATATTTAACATTGAACTTTTCTGCCAAGGAGTCGAGACCAAGATGATCAGCACGTGGTTTGAAGTTGGGATGAGCTTCAAGAAATCAACGCAGACGACTACTATGGAGTGCTAAATTGTCCATAGGGCAATGGGTTGAGGAGGATGTCCTTAGTCCTACATGCAGAAGCGGTGATGTACTAAAATTGGATTATTTCAATTATGTAGTTAGATTTGGCCGGGGAACTTTGTAAATAGTCATGTTTTTCTTTCTTGTTTTATAGCTGTTTTTCTTGTACCGACACTATATGTTTAAATGTCCGTTGGCGCGTGGCCAATGTTTTTGTTGATATTTTGATTTTTTTCTGGAGTCATGTGTAATGTACGCGGCGTGCGTGCGTGATTTTTATCCTTGCAATTGCGGAACCCGTTACATTCGATAAATGGTGCTTTGTTAACGTTAATATTTGAAATAGGAATGGGAGGAAATGATTGTAAAACATGTTGCTGAACAGGTTATTATTCATGTTAGGGTAGCCGAGTGCACCAACTTAAAAGTAATTGTAGAACACCTTCGTTCTAATTTTGATAGATTTTTCTTGAGTCCTTTTCAGGTGACTAGTCACGGCATAGAACGATGGCGCCAGCATGTGGATATTATTTGTGTCTTTTATTTCAGGGTCTGTCACAACCCACACGTGTGATTCAGTGTGTGTTGATGTGTCTAGTGTGTGTTGATTCTACGTGAGGAGGGGGTAGTTGTCCTACCGCCCTTATATATTTTTGCTGCTGTTGTATTTTTAGATGGAAAGACAGAGTGCTCTTGGGAGACTGCTGATTCTTGTCCATATGTTTTTCTGACACACACGTATTATTGTGCTTTGGGGCACATTTCTTCGAGGTTCGACCCCATGTTCTGGGAGGTCGAGGTTATTGACACGTGGGTTGACAGACATGCAGAGTTCCACAAACCGCCCGTTTGCCTGTGACTTATTTTGATAGGCAGTCCTATTTGTCCGACTGAACCCTGTAAGCTTTCATGTAGCAAACCTGTTCATTGTGATGGCTAATTTTTAAGCCATAATTAATTGGGGAGTTCGCCATGTGTGTAACGGATTGTTGTACCTTGTATGGGTAAGAATATTGTGATTAACGTAAATGTTGGCTGTTTGCCTATTGCTTTGTTGATGACTCGATTTCATGTAATTTTGTTTGTCACACCCGTGGGGTGTAGTGGTAGAGTATTTGTAAATTTTGACAGCGGTCATTTGAGTATTTTTTCTATTGGTCACGTGTTAATGTACTTGTGTTGATTTGTATGAGAAGTCCTAAGTTTTTAGGCAGTAAATGTTGCTACGGCAATTCAAGTCCAATTTCACACGGAAATTTTGTGTTTGTTTATAGTAGATTTAGGAAGTGTCGGTTTAATTTAAGTATTGTAGTTGTGTTCCCTTGTGTCGGTCTAGCTCTAGGAAATGCGGATTCGTTGTTTGAAGGGTCACTCTGGATGATAACGAATCACGCATTCAAAGTACACATCGTGATGCATGTAGAACGGCGTACGCACTGATATGGTCATTTTTGTATCTTTTATTTAAGGACACTTGGTCCAGGTAATTAATCTCTCCAGAGATATCGCCTAAGTTTTTGGCATTTTTATTAAGCGGGAGTCAGTTGGGAGTTTTTGTTGTTAATTGTTTATGTGTAAATATGGTGATTTGTTATTAAATTCAGTTGTTTTAACCCTGGCTTCACTCTTTCCTGCATGTTATTTTGTTATATGTTACCCTGCAAGTTAATGAAGCGCCCTGACAGCAACTTACGAATATGACCTGTTACGCCCCGAATCTGAGTCTCATATGCTTCTTTGCAAGGGTTCAGTATCTTCTAAAAATGGGTAGAGGGAAGTCGCCAAATATGGGGAGTTTTTTTTTTATAGGGCTCACATTAGACATAAGAAGGAACGGAATAATTTTGGTTTTCTCACTAATGTAAACCTCAGGCGATATACTATGTATATTACAAATATGGGCACGTTTGATGTTGTAATACCCTCTTATATTATTGTTAACTTTAAAAGTGCACTTTCCCCCGTATTAGGCAACCGGGTTTCGTAATATGGGGAGGTGAGAAACCTCGCGGTTTTTATTTATAATAGGTACACTGAATAGTATACCCTACTAATTAAAGCATTAATTCTGACAATGTAATGAAATCATGAACACAAATAGTACAAAAATACAAAAATGAATATTTTAAGTTAATAACAGTCCTAGTTTCCTGTTGCCGAACTTCCAAACCGTTCGGCAGGAAAATGCATAAACTTAAATGAAAACCGAGTGATTCTGATCGAATTCAACTGTAACGAGGTGCAAGGTATGTCTAATTTTTCTTAGATTTATTAGCATGCTATTTTATTTTGTGATATAATTTGCATTTTGATATTGCGGGAATTATAATGATAATATATAGTGTTATTAGCAACCCGCCCCGGCTTCGCCCGGGAACAGTTATGAATGTGCAAGGAATTCCTGTCAGATGTAATTTAAGGATGGCGAGGTGCATGCCAAGTCCCCCTCCCGTCCAAACTAAAAACACTTATAGTGGGCGATGTATCGAAGATAGAGATATGCTCACGCGGACTGTTTTGTACAATTTTTCATGCTGAACAATTCTTACACTCATAGTATATTGATATTTTTAACGGTTTGTCCAGCGTAAGCTTAAAAAGCGCACGGACGTCAAGTTCTTTCTTCGACCTAATCACTGAAATCTAAAATCGTTACTGCTTGCCTCCCCTTTAATATAAATAAATTATTTTCTACAGAAATCTTCCTCGATATTACCTGTACAGAATGGTGAAAGCCGCATCAAAATCCATCCAGTGGTTCTCGAGATTACCCGTGATATCCAAATATCGGGGACTTAGTTTTACACTTAATACAGCTAAGTCTTAGTCGTGCAATGCTTGGTCAACAGCGATGTGTGAGCAGTTCAATAACTAACAAGATTTCATGTAAAAGGTCTCATTGTCTAGGCCGGTATGAGCGCAGCTCGCATTCAGTCGGCCGTGGTTATCACTCACCGAGTTCAACCGCGCCCCGCTCGGCTAGCGCTAGCGGCGCTGATCCCCAACGCTACACAGTCAGCTGTTAAATAGTGGGATACGCGCTGGGCTACGTAAACCTCTTTACGAAGGCTGCGGTTACGCTGATTACAACAAATTGTGGGTTTAGACTCATAAATAATACTGTCAAAAAGTTAGTATTAATATTCAGTCCCCATGTAGAACTATCGTTTAAAACCCTCCGTTAGTCGCGCATTGATCTGACAGCTCCATGGTTCGTTATATTAGTTTTAATATCAAGCCAACAGTTCAAGTTATGATCTTATCGTCTCGTGACATCTTACACCAAACCTTAGTAAGCATTTCTCTGGAGTTGTGAAATAGCGTGCCTAAAAATAACTCTTAACACGTGTAACATTTTGTCAGCGTGAGATTGATAGTACCAGCGCTCCCAATGATGTTACATTCTGTCAGTGAGTGGCAGGTGTGCTGTTATACCGATTATTTGGCTTAGTATGTTGCCTTAGTTAATATCAGTAAGGAGATTGCGCCTTACGAAAACCTAAGGATGCAGATGAAGCGTGTCGCCTTCTGCTGAAAGATAACGAATAGCTAGTTCTTGATTCAGTAATTTCAAAGGAATTTGTGACTCTGATACTGAAGACGAAGTTGAAACAAGATCCGAGGAGGACGGTAACGGAAGCGAAGAATTGGATGACCGTTTATTTTATTGGCAAGTTGGCCATTATTATATGTCCGACTCATTCTTGGCCACTTGGCTATCACCACGGAAGTCCGGGTTCGATTCCCAGCTCTGCCAATACATTTAATACTGGTCTGAGGGCTGGAACGGTGTTCCCTCAGCCTCGTGAGGCAAAGATGTTGAGAGGCGCGTTCAATTCCTACCTCAGCTATCCTGGAAGTGGATTTCAGTGGTTTCCCACTTCTGCTCCAGGCAAATGCCGGGATGGTAACTAACTGAAGAACACGGCCGCTTCCTACCCAAATCCGACCTCAATTCCAAATACACACACTACTACAGACATTATAATCACACAGGTTATCAGACGAATTCTAAACAAACCCAAACACACGGGGCTACGTGGCCACGATGTCGTTAAGTCCCTAAAGAATCAACAACTTTTATTATTTTAGGCCTATTATTATTAAGACGGATTTTTTTTTTGTTTGTTTTAGGTAAGGATGGCACGAAATAGAACAAGTAGGCCTAACCATGGAAGGCTGCCTTCATTCCGTATCCTACTGGGTGGCTTTCGTGATTTTACATCAGTGGATAGATATTTCGCTAAATTTTGAAAAATGTGAGGTACTGATCCTGGGTTTAATTTCCACTTCACGCGAGGAATTTCCACGTTCTCATAGTTCACTACGAAACAGTCCGCCTTTATAATAATTTAATCTTCCGAAAAACGCTCGTCACAGATTCTATTTTTGATCGACAATTGCTTATCTTTCCACGGAATAACTCTCGCCTATTTCGCAAACAGATTTGTTTCTTTTGGCGGTGTGAAAAAATGTCTACCATCAGATTTTCTTCGTAACCCGATTTACTTCCACGAACAAAACATTACGGCATTTTCCCGAAACAACAGAAAACTTAGTTGTTTGCACTCACAGAGCACTGCACAGACATTCGTAAACTATTACAAAGAAACAAATTCCCTCGCATAATATGTCTTCTCGCGCACAGTACTAACCTCGTGGGTTACTGTCACACGTGCTTATGGTTCGGCGCGACATCCGCGCCACACACTGGCTGGACCATGAACTACAATGCTTAAGTAGCGGAGTGATGACACTGTTTATTTCTATTCGTCATGGTAATAGTTTGCGGATGGCGGCCATCTTTGTGTGAAAATCGATTCCCCCTATTAATTCGAACATGGTGCAACCGAATGGAACGAAATTTGGTACAGAGGTAGTACTAACAAAAGGCACCTCAGTGTCATGTCTTATATCGCCGCCATCTTGACGGAAACGTAATGGCGGCCACACAAATGTTCAAAGCTTAAATCAAATTACGATTAACCTAATCATCCGATCTCTACCAAATTTTGCAACAACATACCCTTATAGAGGAAGCATCCTTTGACCGAATGAATAGGTCATTAGCCTAATAGTTTGCGGATGGCGGCCATCTTTGTGTGAAAATCAATTCCCCCTATTAATTCAAACACGGTGAAACCGAATGGAACGAAATTTGGTACAGAGTTAGCACTAGCAAAGGGCATATCAGTGTCATGTTTTATATCGCCGCCATATTGACGGAAACGTAATGGCGGCCACACAAATGTTCAAAGCTTAAGTTAAATTACGACTAACATAACCATCCGATCTCTACCAAACTTTGCAACAACATACCTTTATGGAGGGAGCATCCTTTGATCAATCTTAATAGGTTATTAGCCTAATAGTTTGCGGATGGCGGCCATCTTTATGTCAAAATTGATTCCCCCTATTAATTCGAACACGGTGGAACCGAATGGAACGAAATTTGGTACAGAGGTAGCACTAGGAAAGGGCACCTCAGTGTCATGTTTTATATCGCCGCCATCTTGACTGAAACGTAATGGCGGCCACACGAATGTTCAAAGCTTAAATCAAATTACGATTAACCTAATCATCCGATCTCTACCAAATTTTGCAACTACACACCTTTATGGAGGGAGCATCCTTTGACCAATCTAATAGGTCATTCGCCTAATAGTTAGCGGATGGCGGCCATCTTTGTGTCAGAATCGATTCCCCCTATTCATTCAAACACGGTGAAACCGAATGGAACGAAATTTGGTACAGAGATAGCACTAGCAAAGGGCATCTCAGTGTCATGATTAATATCGCCGCCATATTGACAGAAACGTAATGGCGGCCACACAAATGTTTAAAGCTTAAATCAAATTACGTCTAACATAACCATCCGATCTCAACCAAACTTTGCAACAACATACCTTTATGGAGGGAGCATCCTTTGACCAATCTAATAGGTCATTAGCCTAATAGTTTGCGGATGGCGGCCATCTTTATGTCAAAATTGATTCCCCCAATTAATTCGAACACGGTGGAACCGAATGAACGAAATTTGGTACAGAGGTAGCACTAGCAAAGGGCACCTCAGTGTCATGTTTTATATCACCGCTATCTTGACGGAAACCTAATCGCGGCCACCCAAATGTTAAAAGCTAAAATGTAATTACGACCAACCTAATAATCTAGTCTCTACCAAATTTTGCAACACCATATCTTTATGTGGGAAACATATTCTGACCAAACTGCAAGAACATCAGCCCAATAGTTTGCAGATGGTGGCCAAGTATGTGTGCAAATCGATTCCCCCTATTAATTCAAACACGGTGAAACCGAATTGAACGATTTTTTTTACAGAGGTAGCACTAGCAAAGGGCACCTCATATTCATGTTCAATATCCCTATAGCACGTTGTATTTCAACAAGCTACTACAACCAACATTCAATCATACTCCTTGAAAAGGACAAAGAGTTATAACAATACCCATGCATTTAGGAGAAAGTAGGCTATATGTTCTTTACTGAACATCTTGTTTACTCATACACCTTATTCACCACACAACCCATTTAAAAATATTCATTGAAGAAATACTTCAGATAATTGACAGCGGACACGCACATGCTATCTAAGTCTTATGCGATATACTAACGAAGATAATGCACTAACAGATAGTAACATGAGTGTTACATTGGCTGTCCCGGTCTGCCTGGTTGCTCCTCCGCCGAACGACTGCTCCCGAGCTCACCAGACTCTCTCCTTAAAAATGCCTTATGTACACGGAGCCAGACTGGCGAGCATGGGAGAAGCCGCCCAGCGAAGGAGCGAACCAGGCTGAAGGCCTCTTGCTTTATTGGATAAGGTACAAGCAAAAAAAAAAAAATAGTCCTTACACGGTTCAACACTGGTTGGGGGCTGCATTTCTATCTTCTCGGCTAATCGTCAAGAAACTCACCGAAACGTCTTTATCACTTGGCCTGGTTGGCACCTTTCCCATCCCCGCGTGGTCCGCGTCCTCGACTGTGCCTTGTAGGTGGGGCGCCGCGGGACACCGTGGGCTGACGGGTCGGTGGAAGATATTGAAATCCCGGAGGCATGTCTAAAATTTTCGTCTCCGGTCGCAGAGTCTAGTTGGGCTGCGAACCCCCACCCTTTGGTGAGGGCCGCGTATAACAGGTTTGCAAGTTTGTATACATGTTCTTTTGCGTGCTGTCCAAGTTCTCCCATGCTGAGAGCAGGTACAATGTAGTGATGGTCCCTGCCCGCCGGAGTATACACAAGTTGTTGTTTGAGGGCAGAGGCCAGGTTCCACACTCCGTGTTCTGTTGGAACTGGCATGACCTTCGAGTACTCCGACGGGACTAGGGACCTCCTATTGTACCCTCCGTCGCTCGAGTAGTCCACGTCCGAATCCTGGTGATGATGATGATGATGATGATTGGTCGTTGGCCCTGGTGGTTGGTCTTGAGGCTCGTTTCGCTCTAAATCATCAAGGCGCTGTGTGATGGTCTGTGATCACTTTTGTGATACTTTCAATGTTTAGCTTGGCCCATTTGTCGGTCAAATTTTATTTATTGTTACTGAGATCCCCGAATGGTAATTATTTCTTTACAAATGTTAATTGCTTAAACCATATGCATAATCTTGTTATCAATCACTTATTCATAGATATTATAGTTCTCACCTCGAGTGTTACAGTCGCTCGCTACCTCAGGCGTCCTCACTCTCGACATACCGGACATCTACTGGTTGATCCACTGTCCGCTGAGTAGTGTCGACTGACGTCACCCTGACTTTCGTTCGACCAATGGCAGGTCTTTGTCTGGTCGGGCGATCTCCAAACTTCGAGAGAGTTCCATGGTCCCTATTTAAGACGCCGCTTGCTGGCGTTCTTCACCACTTCTGATTCACCACTTCTGATTCACCACTTTGGATCACTTCAACCTGCTGGTCACCGCTACTGCATCTCATGACAACATCGCTGATATCTACGCTACCGAGCAGTTACGTCACAAGATCTGCACCATGACGTATTGCTCAAGATGGCAAGAATAATTGCCAGCCGCTGTACTCTTCACCTTCACCTTAGAGAGGATAGTTGGAATCGTCTTTCGAAATATCTCTGGATCATCTCTTGGAAACTATAAATGTCATTCCTGCGCAAGAAAAGAAGAGAGAGTTGACATTTTATCGATGGTGCACATAACTCTAGGCCATGTACGCCTCCTTCCGAGAAAACCGTGAAGACTTTTAAACCAACATCTATGCTAGCTGGAACTTTTTAAGGAGCTGGCTCTTCAACCCTCTTCAAAGATAAGTTTACTTTTATGAAGAACTTATATCATACCAGTTATTACACTCTTAATCATTTTTTATGGTTCTCTCTTTTTATAAACTGCATTTTTATATGTTAAGCTCAACTTTTCTCCAATCAAGCAAGCTTGTTTCATGGACCTTTCTATAATCTGGGTTTCTGTCATCAGGCCCTCACACTTTGCTACATTTATAATTGTTTATTTCTGTGATAAGCACTTAAGTGCAATTTGTTTGTTCATTATAAATTTATTATTAGGAATAAAAATTGTTAATGTATTGCTCCCTATATTGGTTTTCTAGTCACGTATTTCATGCCCAATACCCCGCACCGCTTCAGTCTAATTTTCTTGACCACAGTAGTTATTTTGTCCAGGCTTTCGCCTGATGCGTTTCGTTCTCCCGTATGGGGAAGTTTTAGGGCAGAACTTATTCTTCTCCAGTCTGTAGGGTCTCCATCATGGCCTCAAACCATTGAGCAGTTACCATCGTATCGACTGTCTCGTTGGAGAGTGAAGATGTTGTCCCTTGGGGAGTCTGCTTTGTCTCTTCAGAGGTGGAGGCTTGGGTCGCCGTGGCTGATGTTGACAAGAGTTGCTGACGCTGATCTAGAAAGAGACCTCTTCAAAGGCGACCCGCTGCTTACCCCTTTATTGTTTCCTGTCTTCTCGACGGTATCTTTTCCTTTAGATTCCGTGAAATGAGTGATCATTTTCTGCTGGATCGGAGTAGTGTTATTAGTTCGTGGCCTCCTTGGACGAACCGGCAGGTCACACTAATGACTGCACAAGTAACACACGTGCTGCTGGTTGCACTGCCGAACGAAAATACCTTGGCAGAATTCTGGACGAGATTGAGCTGTAACTTGTCAAAGTGGTGAAACTTCTGCCCCAGCTGTTGCGAGAGGTACGCGATCGTTAAACAAGCTTCCTGTTCCACCTGTGACCTGTGATCCTTGATAGAGGTTTGGAATGGAGTTTCCAATAAGCAATAAGTGTACAGTTCATCATAGCTAGCTGCTTCCGCAATGAGCACTCGCTTATTCCAGTCTATGCTTGTCGGCAATGGTCTCGCGAACGACAGTCTGCTGCGACTCCAGTTTTCTTGCAGAACACAGCTGCACTTGTGGCAAGTCTTCAAATGACCGTGTGAAAGCCTCTTCATCCACAGCACCAGCTTGTCTTCTAGAGTGTGCGGAGGGAAGCGAATCGCCAAGCCAAGTAACATGGCAGGAGGAACATTTTGATTCTTCTGCAGGTCAACCCGCAGATTTTCCCCAACACGACGGTAGATCTCAGCGAGGGTGTTAAACGCTGTATCGCTCACTGACTGCTTGCGATCACTATCTAAGGTATGAGCAGTGACACAGACAACGACTGTGCTCCATGCTCGGTCAGCAGGCAGTTGAGCACCTACTCTCGGATCCTGCCTTTCTTATGCAACAAGGCAGGAAGCAACTTTTCGAATCAAGACTGTGGAGTTATAACTTCAGAATCAGCGGCTGTGAATTCCCGCGCACCATCTCTTGGTTGTCATCCAATTGATCGATGATGGGAGGCAGCACAGTGGGGATGTACGGACCGTGAGGTACGTCGGGGCGTCGATACCATACTTCTTGTGGAGTACATGTATCCTCATGTGCCCACACATGGCTCGCTGTTTTGGAAAATCCTGCTGCACACGGGGCATGTCTTGGTGCCACCGGTGGAATTCTTCTTGTTACTGCTCTGTATCCAAGCAATGAGGTTGTCAATGAACTGACTAATGTCCCTACACTGGATGGAATTATCAGGTTCTGCTAAGTATTTAATTTTTATTTGTTCTTTTCACAATATATGTATATCGTTCATAGTAAGCACATGGCTTACCATAGCTAGTCGTTGATACTTCCATGTCAACTGTTAAGCATAAACCAATCTCTAGTAAAGTTAACTTGGTATTACTAATGATAGTTTGTAGTATGTGCAGTTTAAAGTGAGAGGAAAATGGTAGAACAGGGATAGCAAAATGGTAGCAGAGTGATAGCAGAGTGGTAGACGAGTGGTAGATAAGTGGTATAAGAGTGGTAGCAGTTTATAGTAGTCATGATTTTTACTAGAATGTAATTTCTACACCTTAGTAGTGAGTTGTCAGTTAGTCTTGTTTCAGACAAGTGTAAACAATTCTCTAACGAA
This sequence comes from Meconema thalassinum, assembly GCA_946902985.2. NCBI lineage: Eukaryota > Metazoa > Arthropoda > Insecta > Orthoptera > Tettigoniidae > Meconema > Meconema thalassinum. The sequence goes on along the minus strand of OX336389.2, from coordinate 23,416,383 downwards.
TCAGAGCTCAATATTTTCACTATGAAACAGTTGTGTAATCAATTAGGTATCGATACTTGATCGTAGTTTCACACATGAACAAAAAATCCAACATGTCTGACATGAATTACACGATTTTGAAAGTTGACAATGAATATCCAATCAACCATTGTAGTTACAATATCAAACACAAAGACAAAATTAGCATGAACTTTAAGGTAACAGGAAAATACCATCAAATAGACCATGCAAGCAATTTGGAAATCCACATTAGAAGTTTGCAACATCATTCTTTTAGCCTATATAAATTACCGACATGGAAAGTGTGCACCGATCTTTAAACCAATGTATCAATAACACAAGTCAACAAACAAAACACTTTGTGTTGAGTCTATTATTTAAAGCATATATTCTGTCTACATTGAACCTTGTCACGTGACATGTTCTACAAGTTTAGACTTGCTTTATGACTGGCTATGACGTCATAGATGGCTAGGGGGTGGGGGGAGGGGGAGGGGGGGGGGGGAGGCTGACAAAAAAGGAAAATGTTTTTGTTTAATGAAAAGCTCTCAGGTATCGTGTCATGGGTTTTAGTAAGCATTACTGTTCGTTAACTAACATTTACCATTACACAACATTATTTTGGTAAGCTCTACATGTTGTTGTTTGAGTCTTCAGTCTTTTAACTGGCCTCATGCAGCTTTCCATGCCTTCCTGTCCTGAACTAATAATTTCATCTCTATATAGCTGCCACACCCTACATCCAAGGCTATCGGCTTAACATATTCCAAACTTGGTCTGCCCCTACAGTTCTTGTCCTCAACCCTTCCTTCCATAACTAAGCTCGCTATTCCTGGGTATCTTAGTATGTGTTCTACCAACCTATCTCTTGTCTTTATTAGCAGTCGTCAGGAACATATCTCCTCTCCCACTAGTCTTAATACCTCTTTGTTTGTAACCCTATTTACCCATCTCATCTTCATCATTCTCCTGTAACACCACATTTGAAACAATTCAATTCTCTACTTTTTCTGCTACACCAATAGTCCAGGTTTCACTTTCATACAATGCCACGCTCCTGACAAAAACCTTCAAAAATGACTTTCTAATACCTAAATCTATATCGAATGTCAACAGATTCCTTTTCTGTAGAAATGCTTTCCTTACCTGAGCCACATAAGTATCCTAATCGTCTCTAGTATAATGTATTGTTTAGCAAACATAGTCGCTCAGTAGGTCTAAGCATTTGTTGTATATCACCCAAAATAGTAAACAGTTTTTCTAAATCCCTACTCACTGGTCAATAACAATCATAGACGCCAAAGTGTTCGTTGGTAGTCAATTCTTATTGCAAGACCAGTCAACACCTAAAAATTCGTCTTAACATATAGTCTAATCATCTTTCTATCTACATACCAGTGTCTAATAAGTAATCAATATTAGTTTGCTCTTTACCCAAAATCTAAAATTTAATATCTAAAATCTAAAAAAAATATAGTACAAAAACATAATTTCAAGTAGTAAAAATCCTCATATGTATTTCCTTAATAACTAGTTACCAAACATTTTCAGTCAATGACATTATGGTTTGGTCTTTCCACAAAATATAAAATAAAAAAGATAAAATGTAAATTATTAAATCTAAAATGTAAAATCTAAAATCTAAAAATTTTAATTCATAGTAAAGGAAAAGTAATCGCAAGTAATACAAATCTTTATATGTGTTTTTAAATAATTAGTTAGCAATCTAAAATCAAAAAATCTAAAATGTAAATTCAAAAATTCAAAGTCTAAAATAAAAAAATCTCACATACATTAACTGTATATCAAAACCAGTCTGCCTTTGTATTTGTAATCCAAGTAATAATTTGAAAAAGAGATAAGTGTAATCGGTTTTAAACATTATCCCTGCTTTTTTATATGTTTATGACATGCGTATTAGCCAGAAATCGAACCCTGGTGTACCTTAGTGAAAAGGCTAACAGCTTAACCACTGCACCACCATGCCCTTCTTTCTTAGTTTGATTCGTCCTAGGCCTCAAAGCTGGAAAACGTCTTAAGATCTCCAGTGCAAGAGGCGCGGGGGGCTTGTCACTGCTGCACCAAATAGTTAGCTGGTAACATTAAACGACCGGAAATGATTGTATTTTTGTTAGCCAAGCATTTCTGTCATCTACCTACTGTCTCAGCACTGCCAGCAAAACAGTTAATTTAGTTAAGTTTGTTGCGAGTGCGTGTATTGATTATTAGCCTTGAGTACTTAAAGCTTGTTTGTGCGTAGCGACCATCTTGTCCCAGTAACCACTGAGCAAGTTTTAACGGTCAACCAATAAAACAGAATAGGATAGTTGTGTGTGTGTGCATTAGCACCATGCGCTAGCTTTACCGTACCCTCTTAAAGGTAGAGCGTTATCCCTTTCCTTTGGACATCGTCAATGACAGCATCCACTCACAAGTTTTACACTTAAGCCCTTGGCTTGTTCTTGATTAGGTTTGGTTTGGTTCAGTTGGGCTTGATTCGACTTGGTTCAGTTTAGTTCGATGTTGTCACCATTTTTAGGTACCCTCTTTGACCAATCAATTAAAGATCTCTTAATTCTTGAATCGATATATTGGATTTTGTGTACACCGTTTGTCCTGCCCTGCCTACATCCTATACTCCCTAGGTACTACAGTCAGGTCTGAAAACAATTTCCAATGGTCAAAGACGTGTCAGTCACCATATATTTAGCCTACAATAATTCGTTCTCTACCTAGCTAGGTTTCATCACTCACAGTAAACATCTAACATTATGGGTTTTCAATATATTAAGAAAAACAAAAGTCCACGATCTTGTTGTTTTGGGTCTTTACAGGAAATTCGTGAGCCATAAAAAATAGGGCGTCATGTCAAGTTCTGGGGGACCTTGTGTGTCCAAATCCCATTATCGGTTTATAAAATCTCAAGTCCATGCCCTAGCAGTTTTTGATTATTTCAATCAATGAGTCCACCATAGGAAAGATCAGAAAAATGAATACCCTTAAAACAAGTTGCTTCGTAAAATATCGATTCATCCATTGGACATGGCCAGCGTGGTCGGCGACATCATCCTCGCTCTCCCCTCCCATCATGGTTGCCAGATCGTTTGACCTTTAAGTGTCCTCTGTGTCTCTGTACATTTCCATTGCTCTGTTGTCAAGTCAAGTCAGCACATTCCAATAAGCTCAATAAAGATTCACATCCTGCCAGTCTGCCCCCCATCAAGTTTGTTTTTTCTGTACTCGCTTCAAGCAACAAATAACCAAGTTCTGTCCATGGAATTATCATTTATGTTACTCATCAGTCATCACCGTTTACACGTTAAAGATCCTCTTCAAGGGGTTATAAAACTTAGCATACTTTACACATTTTAGGATATTAGCCTCCATCCGTCTGCCATACATAATATCTAAAAACGAACCCTCGCCCTGTCATAAACCGTCTCGTCAAAATATCAATTGTTCTATTAAGCACGGACATCGTGGCCGGTAATAGTCTCATTAAATCACACGCCCTGCGGTTCCGTCTCTCTGTGTACGACCACTCTTTATTAAAATTTAAGACAGGTAACAAAAAGTTTAATTTTTTTTTCACCATGTATGGCGTTAGGCCCTTTGTCAATTTTTTTTTCAAAATATAAATACCACATTCAAAATAGAGCATCGCCCCGAGTGCTACAACCCCTCGTACACATCTCTAGCCTTATTGGTTTGCAAGATATTAACAAAAGTGCAGTTACGCCCTATGTCAAAATTTCAAAAATACATTCAAATAGGGGGCGTTAGCCCAAGTCCAACGACCCGTCATACAAGTCCCTAGCCTTATTGGTTCACGAGATATCAAAAAGCACATGACCTATTAGTTTTCGATCTTTTGGTTAAATTTAAAAAAACTCATCCGTAAACCATTATTCAAAAAGCCCACCCTCTTACAAAATCCCCAAGTGCGCATGCGTAAACACAAAAAACAAAATGTTAAATCATAGTGGCATCCAGCTGTACGCATGCGTTTCATGTGGAACAACGTTTAATTTAATCATAGCATTAATCCGGATGCATGTTGTATGTGCAAAGCAACGTTTACTAAAAAATTATCTTTCACCCCCTAGTAGGGATAGGTTTCATTTTGGGGAAAAGATAAGTTGTCCATATGAAAGGGGGCGTTAGCCCAAGTCCAACGACATGTCGCATGTTAAAATCCAACCATGGGTTCGCAACATATCGTGTTGCCAATTTGCAACATGCAGTCGCAGTTGTGCTATAACGCTCATGGCTACGAGTGGGTTTGAACCCCTGTGTTTGGCTTTAAGAATTCATAAATATTGATGCTTTCTTGCATTCATAAAAGCCACTTTCACCATGGACTCACATTTATTGAGACTGAGTAGACTATTTGGCTCGAGCCCAGGACTGCATGTGAACTAAATCCCCAGATACCAATCCTTTTGAAGTACCAAGACATTTGGTCATGTACCTTGCATATCCGGCGGTGCAGTTGGTGAGCCTCAGGCAATACCAACGGGGGGGGGGGGAGTATTTTGTGCCCACCAGTTCCATTTTTTACGGTTTATTCATCGTATTCCTTTTCTACACTTGCTGTACACAAAGTTATTGTCTATTTTGAACCCGGTTACCTAACCACACATTTACTATTTTTTAATTGTAAGATATTAACATAGTCGCCTCCGTAGCGTAGCGGTCAGCAAGGTTAGCTGCCGCCCCGGAGGTCCTGGGTTCGATTCCCGGCTCTGCCACGAAATTTTTAAAAGTGGTATGAGGACTGGAACGGGGTCTACTCAGCCTCGGGTGTTCCAAATGAGTAGAGGGGGTTCGATTCCCACCTCAGCCATCCTCGAAGTGGTTTTCCGTGGTTTCCCACTTCGTCTTCGGGCAAATGCCGGGATGGTACTGTCCCCGTTTACCCGGATAGTAGGCTGTCAGATATCCGTCCCCTCAATCGGATTGCCAAAAATCAACCGCACCGGCTCAGCTACACCAATGAAAATGGCACTGTCAGATACTACCGAGGTTTGAGCACAGAAGTTAACAAGAAATTATTGTGGAACACACCAAAATAGACGGAGGTTCATACTTACCTCTACTTACCTCTTAAAAATAATCTCGGGGATTGGGTTGACAACAGGATCTCTAAAGTATGCTCCCACAATAACCTCCACCATGACATTTAAAAATGAACCAGAACGAAGACAAGAACTCTGAACTGTACAAAAGCTTTATTTCAAATAAAGGGTATGATTTTAACAACTCAACAAAATAAATGTGGCTATCAGTAGCCCATGTCAATCTGACTATGTCCTCCTGAAGGACTTGCAAAGTTATCAAACAATATGTTAGCTCCCACGAGCTCAAAATAACGTAACATTCATAGCACACTTGGACTGGAAAAGGAAGTCAGGACGAGACACATATACAGAGCATTTGTTTTCTTTTAATAAACATCACACTTATATATAGGCACAAGGCCACAATGTAGACGACCTCGCCCGCTGATAACCAGTTGTCTGGCCAGCTGCGGTCTACCCTTCAACATGTCGTACACCTGTCAAATGGACTCATTTGTCCTGCTATGTTGCGTAAGAGTCCAGTTCCCTCTCAAAAGCTTTAAATGTCCGCAAGACAACACAAATATAGTTACGCAAATCTTTCAAATGCTTTACTCACACACCACTGGATTATTCTGACAATCCCTAAACTTGTTTAATTATCATCCAAATGTTTAATACGCGTTGTTTAGAGTATAAAACAAACTCTTAAATGTTTATAACAAAAACCCATAAATTATTTATAACAATTAGAAATTGTTTATAATATTGTCGAAGACAATTACAAAAATTTTAAACACGCCTCTAACATTACATTCGTTCCACATTATTGTCAAAGATATTTACATCATTATTTACAATATTAACATTTAAATTATTCAAATTATTAATTTAAGAAATACATTTAACCACATGTTCATCCGGTTGGTAATTTCATAATCGTGTCAATATAATCGACCAATGAAGGTTAGTTATACATATTTAATGTCACAATCTGGTTTAATAAAGGTTGTAATAATTATTATAATTATTTGTGACGGTAATCTTCATTCAAAATCTTATCTCAAATTCTTTCAATACTCTTGTTAATTATAACAGTAAATTCACTTGATTAATTTTCAAAGGACTAAGATAATACACTCCAGCGGAAAATACTTCGCTTACAAAATAATGCACAAAACTGCATTAAAATAGGCCCAAAATTCATCATATATTAATATATATGGCATCAAAACCTTCCACAGAACTTACAAAAACCTCCACTAACAAATTCTTCAACATCATTAATTACTGTGGGAACCTTCTTCATTAATTCAAGGGCATTATACATCAGCGACTTTCAACACGTCTGCTGCACTAGCAATTATACATTCATAGTTCCACTTCAAAAATTCTTATAATCATTAATTGTTTCAAAACTGTTATCTTAAACCTTCGTGGATTTCATTCATGAATCGAAATGAAGTAAAAATTTGCCAATCACAAACAAATTTAATAGTGAATACGCTTATATACGCCTCTCTGGTCTATCAAAATTTAAGATTAACATCTTCAAAGAATTGTAGTATAAAAATACTATCATCAAACAAAGTGCAACTAAACTGCAAAATAGTCGAATAGAATCCAATTAGACTGGGGAATGCAAACATCATTATATAAATCTCTAATTGAGAAAAAACTCCTAACAAAAGTTCATGACTTTAATGCATTCAATAATTCATAATTAAAGTTCATCTTTCACAAAATTGTCTATGATGCAATGGTCGTTCATAACTGACGATAAATGTCTGTGTTGCAATCAATTCAAATAACGACTAGTATTTCCAAGATCGTCGACAACGTAATGGATTTTAACGCTCTAAAATCAATTAAATGTTCTTCCTTCTTGATGATGACAGAAAATTGGTCAAAGTAATTAAACTGGGGTAGAATTACTTTAATAAAGAGACATGCTGTCTGAATTTAAATCTGCCATAAAAATCATTAACTTACAGTCAAATCGTGACTACAAAAATAAGCAAATTACTGAAAAATCTAAATATCAGTCTCAACTGATCCAAAATAATTTAACTATGCCCATGACATAACAATGTCTTAATAAATCGTCGAAAAAGGCATAACTCATCAAGGTGTACTGAGTACAGGAATCTCAAACAAGAATATAGGGCAAAATACATGAGGACAGAAAATATGGGAAAATGGTTGCTCAGATATCGCTAAAAAACTCAAATAAGACAATAAACGTTCACGACTACCTTATCTGCCGATTGAAGTTCCAGAGGAAAATTCCCCAAAGAAGACTGCTGATGGATCCATTTCACCAACTTGAAGATGAGCTCCATCCTCGAAACAGGAAACAGCACCCTCGGAGAATCGAACTGCTTCCTCCTCCGGAAATTGCACTGCTCCGTGTAGACGAAAGACATCCTTCCGGCAAAATTCTTCTTTGTGAGTCGGGACTACCCTGACCTCTCTTGAAAAATCCCTGAAGTTCCAGTAGAAAATCGCCATGAAGTTTTTTTTGTAGTAATTTCCGAAGAAATATTCATATTCAGTGAGTATGAAATCGTTTCCATTGCTGTTTGATAGTATTCAGCGTTGAACCACGAAACATGGGTGTAGATGGTTATTCACCACATGTTCGCTTGTGTGGAATGGCAATTAGCGAAGTTCCATGCTGCTATCTTACTCCGTTAATATATGTCCCAATTGCATTAAAGTCCTTTAGCCTTCCATCTTCTCTTCGGTTATGGTAATAGAAGAACAAACTGCCATATTAAACTGCTCCATAATACTGTAGCGTTGTGTCACAAAAGCAATCTGAAGTCTCCCTATTGCACTAGCAGTGTCAGCCGTGGCGTAGAATCTGACGATACAAAGTGCTTCTCAGGTGGCGAGAAAATCACTTTTGTCAGTCGTCTAAAATTGCCAATATCTTCCAAAATAACTCCGCGAAATTGTTCAACTTTTCTACACTCCTTAATGTAGCACTGCACAATAGAATTAGCTTATAGGCAAACGCTAACTGTTCATAGCTAATCTTGTAGACGCGTTATAATGTGCGTTTTAACTTCACCTAGTTTTACTCACTGTAAACTTGCACTGCTTGTCTGCTCGAATCTCGTTCACTGCGGTGGCTTCACCACGCGTTATAATGGCGACTCTTTCTACTAATATCACTCGACGTCTCACCAAAACGACTATATAAGAACTGAGACTGAAGATCTGAGCTTAGGTTCTGACGATTTGAGATCTGACGATTGAGATATGAGCTGAGATATGAGAGACTGCTCTCTTCTGCGCAAGGCCTTTTATAAACTTCATAAGGGGCGTATCCATCCCTTCCATAGTGTGTTACTGCGTCATCGCTAGAAGTTCCAACTTCGTCAATACATGACGGATTTTCAAAATTCAAAAACTGAAAATAAATTTCACCAAAATTCCAGATCAATGCCTCTACTGCAAATGGATTTCCACAATTCTGCATACCAAAAAGTAATAAAAATACCATAGTTTCAGCAATCTAGGTCTTCCTTCAGACTATCGTTCATTGGTTCGAGCCTCCCCTCCAATAGCATAATTTCTTCCTCAGCAGAATTCCACATTTCCTGCGACTGCGTCGTAAATCTCGAATCTTTCTCGAACAAATGCTGACGTCACTGAGAATCTCAGCTCAAGTAGCCTGCTAGCATAACGTCTGCGTCATCCGTGCTTACGTCATGACTACCCACGCCATAACTATGACAGCCATAACTTTCTTCATAATTTCCAAAATAGCCACCGTGGTGTCTATATAATTCAATTTACGGGGGCAGTACCTTCTTCAAGGCCACGGCCGCCTCCTTCCCTCTTCATCCTACCCATCCCTTACCTTCCCTCATGAGGCCCCTGTTCGCTTTGCAGGTGAGGCCGCCTGGGCGAGGTGCTAATCCCACCTCACCAGTTATATCCCTTCCGATTCGATGTTTCCAGCTCTAGGACACTGCCCGTAGAGGCGGTAGTGGTGAGTTCCCTCGCTGAGTCCGTGGGTTCCACCAACCTGGAGGGTAAAAGACTAAGAAGAAGAAGAAGAAGAAAAATATATTAACAATTTTCTTTTGGTGGGCACGGAAAACTCCCCCGTTGCTAGTTCGTGTGCCTCTTCATACTGTGCACTGTGGTAAGGGCAAAAGTACAACAAAGTTAACAAACCCACTATAATGTGTTCTGGTTGCAAGAGAAATACAGTAAAGAACTGTCGTATGTTCCACGTGTGTTAAAGATGGCGAAGAGTGTGATCAGTGAATAATTTACTTTCTGAAATTCGTTTTCCATGATTTTTTGATTTTCTTTGCAACTGTTAATTCAAGACATATTTTTGCCATTTAATGTTCAAAATACAAGGTATGTTGATTGAAGGTTAATGCAAATCACACAAAAGCAACTTCTTATGGCGGTCACAAAATAACCCCTCCCCCCGTTGGTAGCCCGTGGTATTGCTAGGGTTAATACGTAAGTGGTCAGTTGCACGGAAAGCAATTCGTGTATCAATTGCACATTCCTGTGGTACGACGGCGTAACCAGCGCTGACCGGCCATAAACTGTATGTTGAAAAACAAAATATGCTAATAATCCATTTTTTTATATTTGGAATTTTAATATTCTTGGCATAATCGGCAAACCCCGTTTTTGTTCTAAGAATATTACCGTATCTTTAACACATGTGATTATGCCGGGTGGTGTATTCTTTGGAATACACGGTAAGATAGAGTAAGCTTTTGCTTCTCTTTGCTTTAGTTCATCCCTTCCTTTTTCTCAAACACCAACAGTGATCTCCTGATTTCTCTTTGTTGGTATATGTCTCTCATATTACCTGTAAGTCTGTTCTAGATATATATCTTCCATGACCCACCTAGCGTCATCTAGCTGCGAATCTCTGAAGTTCCTCAATTCTTCCCTGTACAAGAGGACTTCCTTATCAATTCAGCCACCAGATCTCGTCGCTATCGCCAGCTATCATCTCCGTGATCAAGAGAACTTCGTCTACTTTTTCACCCTCCAGGCTGCGCTAGTGTCTCATACTATCAACTCTTTGAAGACCATTTCATCAAGAAGATTTTTATAACTTTTAAGTTTGCTATTCTTGTATGTATTCCTTTTGTCTCCTACTCCCACTTTTTTCCCTTCCCTGGTCCCTCCGCGCTCCGTTGAGCGTGTCTCACTTGTACGTCGGAAGTCAACCCAGTCAGTTAGAGCTTAACTAAAGCTTGCCTCCTCAACTCTAGAGGCAAACTTTTAAATTTCGACGCCATGTTCGAATTTTAGAACCAACCGTCAACAGCAACATCGCCTTCTTCATGAAGCAAAGTTAAGTACCGACTTCATGTTTTAACCACATTCTCATCGCTTTTAAAAGGTTCAATGCTTTTATTTAGATTTTATAGACAGTGAAAGTTGCTATGTGAAAATAACTGCTTTCAAGAGATCTTCTTGATCAAACTTAAACTATCAAGTCTAACTTTCAATATGAAAGATTTTCTGAGATGTTATCTCACATCGAGGGATATTTCCAAAATACCCACTGTTTATATAATTTAGTTTTCCGCCGAGGGATTCTCTACTCAATTCAAACAACTCATCATTGCTCTGGAACCTTCCAGAACCTGCACTCTATCTACAAGTTATACTGTCAAGTATTTTCCACTACATATGGGAATACTTTTTCAAACTAAGGAATCTTCCTTATGAACTGCTAATCAATATCTAATTTTTCTTCCTCCGTTGGGATTTTTCTGGTGCATTCAACTATAACCTAAAAGTTTCTCAAGCAATAGACTCTCGCTAATCTAGTGTAACTAGTTATTTTCCACCATTGCAATAACTTTCTTTGCCATCAACGTTTTGTGCTACTACAGTGAACTTTTCAACTATATCAACAGACTATAGTGAAAACAGTGCCTGTTCAACTTTTCATCCGCGTCGCGCTCGTCCGAGTACAATAAATACGGCCATGAACACTTTTCCACAATCCCATTTGATCTTTCCCAAACCCTTTACTAACAAACCAAAATGATAAAATTGTTACTTTAGGTCTTTTTGCAACGAGGTGTCACTCTATATAAGTGCCCTCCCTTATTTGCTCCATGTATAATGAATTAATGTCTGTAAAACTTCGTGTCTAGTACATGCCTTAAATTATATTGTTTCTCCCTTCTAATGTGGGAATCCAATTCTTTCTACTCAAAAGTGAGTTATCTCTAGGTTTCACGAAAGGGAAACTTGCCCCATTTTTCTCGTGATCCCTACTTAAACATAGGAGTTCTAGAAACTTCCTTTCAATTGTTCTCTTCAGGTTTCACAATAAGTGACCTGCCCTATTTGCATAATCTCCTATGTATAATTATTAAGCGTATTTCTGTATCAATACAAGAAGTTATAGAAACTTCTATTTCATTTCTTCCTGTTTTTTGTTGTTGCTTTCGAAGTTTTTATTATTTCTAAGATACTTATCTAGAAATCCTTAAAGTACACACCTTGTACTTGATTTATTGTTTAACTTTAATTACGTCAGTTATCTTTAAATTTTTCATTTATTCATCTTAGCCATTTCAAAATCTTACGAAGATTTTAAAGCATATAAAAGGTTTAAAACCAAAAGAATTATCAATTGCCTGGCGCAAGCTTTAGATGTTTTCGGAGGTCTGCGACCCCAATTGTTTATAAAAAATCAAAATTATATATTTGTTACAAAAACTACTTTCTTTTACGTTGTTAAATAAATTAAAGATTTGTTTTTTGCTTTATCATTTCTCTAACATAACGGTTAGGCAAGATCCTGTCTTCCTTGATTCTTCCTATTTAATAAAAATAAATCTATTGATAGGGTTTTCACCACTTGTTGCATTTGAGCAAGAACTCATAGTTGGTAACTTAGTAAAGTCTCTCTTAGCTTTAATAGCTAATTCTAACTGGCCAGTAAGGCAAGCATAGCTCGCTACGCCAGCTTCCTGCTTGTGGAGATTCTCTCTAACACTTATGATTGTTTTTTCAAAATATAAGTGTTTCTCATTGTCTAAACTTTTAGTCGGCGCCTTGCTGGGTAAAAGCTTAGCCATTTCTAAATGCAACTATTGGTACACTTACCAAAATTATTCCCAATGGTATAATTGCTTTACCCCTATCCTTCTTGGGAGCATTTGGTCGCTCTTTAGAAATTCTACAATTTCAAAAACTAAAATATCAAAGCTGATTCAAATTATTTGCACTCTTCAAATTACCTGTTTAGAAACACTCCTTTGAACAGATACATAATAAATCGGTTACTCTTTGTCTTGCCCGACCACCACCCTTCCCCATAGTAGGCATATGTAGGCTTGAGAGGGAATACTCTACAGCAACTTTCTTGCAAACAACCCAAGTTCCAGCTGCGTTTCCCGTTAGCTTTGCCCAGGTCCCTACCCACTTTAGGTATCGGAGAGCGGATTTGCAGTGGCAGCTGCCTTTGAGTATACTTAAAGTTAAAATTATAACTACTGTTTGACTCTCGTCCTATTTCTCCATCCTTTTTCTCCAGTCCGAAACCCACTTCTTTTTCTTTATCATCTTCCCTTGGGAGTTAGGTTATTCCCAAGCTAATAATCTACCCAACATTTGGTCCCAGAAACCCGGGAGAGCCCATTTGACATTTTCTATTTGTCAAGGGTTATTTGACAATATTTTGCAAATCATTAATATCTTCTTTGAATTTTTCAGCTATAACTACAGCGTGCAAAGCCTGTGAAGTGGAAAGAGGCCGCTCCTGTCTCTTTTGGTGTGTCCCTTTCTTTCAACTTATTTGCTGCTGCCAGCCTGACAGCATTTCCAATGTTCCACAGTTTCATAAGTTATACTTTAATTTACCTATTTTGTCATGGCTCCTACAGAAAAGTATAAGGATGACAAACTTACTTCTAAACGAGCATCCTATAAAGGGCAAATTACCCGATTCAGAAAATGCATCAAAGAGCTATATCCCTCAGAAGCTCAATTAGATTTGTTAAAACATCGTGTAGAGGATTTTCAACGTTCATATGAAAATTATTGTAACATCCAAACTGAAATTGAAACTTGTATGCTCAATCAAACTGAAGATCGAGTCGAAGTAGAAAATCAATATTACGAAGGTATAGGTTCTGCTTTTAAAATAATACGCCAACTCGAAGAAGAACAGAAAAAAGACGGTTCTGTTCTTGGTTCCCTTCACGAACAACAAACCTCTTCTCGCGATGGCACTCACAAGCCCAAACCAATTCTACATAAGATTGATTTACCCCACTTCTCTGGAGACGAATCTACTTGGGATTCTTTTTATGAACTATTTTGTTCTCTTGTTCATGTCAATGAAGACATTCAAGTCATCTACAAGTTTCATTATTTGAGATCTATCCTCCGAGGTGAAGCTCTGCAGTTAGTTGAAGCACTCCCATTAAGTGCCGAAAACTACCCCATTGCCTTTAACTTGTTGAAAGAAAGATACGGTAATTCACGGTTACGTATTCAACGCCATATGAAGGCTCTATTTAACTTACCTGCGTCACAGCACAACAAAGTCACTAGTTTGCGTACTCTCATTGATACAACACAACTTCACGTTAAAGCTCTATCCCAATTAGATCAACCCACTTTCCTAATACATTAAGTGGTTTCTAAAGTCGATGTTGCTACCCTCAAAGCTTGGGGGAGATTGAACTTTCCAGAGAAGACGATTACTCTTACGAGCATTTAGTCACTTTCATAAATGCTAGATGCCAACTCTTAACTGATTTAGCCAATCAAAGTGAACCTTCATCCCCTAGTTCTAAATTTGAATCAATGTCTCTTAAACCTAAAAGCGAACGCTTAGCGTTTAGTACCCAAAAACCTGGATCCAGCTCATTTAAACTCAAGTCAAACGCCACTGGTTACCCAACTAGGTCTAGTGAACGCCGTATTGCTAGTTCTCTCGTTTTAAACACTCAAAGCGAACCCCGCAAGTGTTTAAATGAACCATTAAAGTGCATACTTTGTAAAGATTCCCACGCCTTATATCTATGTAAATCTTTTAAAGAACTGTCGGTCGACGACAGAAGAAAATTAGTTTCCCAGAATAAACATTGCTTCAACTGCCTAGCAGTGCTTCAAATTGCAAGTCCACCAGACTTTGCTTCCATTGTGAAAAAGCTCATCACACTTTACTACATCGTCATGATCAAGCAAGGTCATCGACCGCATCTACTTCTCAGAAAAGTGACAATGCTAACAGTTCCAATGCTTCATCTTACATTCAAAATACCAAGTCCATACGTAGTGCCCAAGTACTATTGTCCACTGTCCAAATCGAAGTTCAGGATAACTTTGGCAACTGGGTGCGTGCACGCGGTCTTCTTGATTCAGCGGCAACTCATGATTTTGTGTCCAATTCTTTGATTAGAAAACTAGGCCTACCTGTAAACCCCACTTCTATTAACGTATCGGGCATTAACAGCTCAAAATCGCAAGCTTTATAGTTTTCAAAGCTAACCATAAGAGACATTTGTCACAGAAACAACTTTCTCAAACTGAATTGTCTCATTCTCAATAGCATAGGAGAAGATACTCCAAGTCACTCTGTGGATATTTCAGGTTTAAACATTCCCTCGCATTTAAGTCTAGCCGATCCTCTGTTCAATGTACAAAACCCCATTGACATACTCTTTAGTCGAAAAATGTTCTCGAATGTGAAACTGTTGTTATTATCCTTTGAGCTCCATTAATTCAACAAAATTATGTTAAATGGTCCGGCTAAGCTCAAATTATCAGCGTTTCGCCCCGGTGTACTATTGAGCTTAGCCGGACCATTTAACATAATTTTGTTGAATTAATGGAGCTCAAAGGACCATAACAACAGTTTCTCATTCGAGAACATTTTTCGACATATCGATAACCAAGGTAAGGTTTGCATTTGTTTTGAAAGGAAGACTATACTTCCTGAAGTGCTTTGGCAATGCTCGTGACGTCGATACGACATATTATAATGTGTATCATAGTGTCTTGCATTGGCCTACTCAGTAAGCACTTTTCGGCGTCTTGGTGAGGTGTACTGTACCAACTGACGAGCCCAATAGTACACCGGGGCGAAACGCTGATAATTTGAGCTTAGCCGGACCATTTAACATAATTTTGTTGAATACTCTTTAGTGCTAATGTTTTCTGGAATTGCCTTCGTAAACAGGTTCGCAAGTTATCCTCAAACGTGGTTGCCAGAGACACTAATTTTGGATGTATCGTCACCGGTCAACTTCCTCATTATTCTCCCCAATGCGTATCACAATGTTATTTCGCTAATACTGACTTGGAACAGTTCTGGAGGCTCGAAAGCGTTGATTCTACTAACATGACCTCTTCAGAAAACGAATTCTGTGAGCAACTTTTTCTGAACATCACCACTCGTTCTTCTGATGGCCGGTTCATTGTTCAGATGCCAAGATTACATAATCCCCCTAAACTTAATAACTCTCAACCCAAAGCTCGAAAAGCTCTCTTTGCTATCTAAAGCAAATTCAAGAAAGAACCTCTCGTTAAACAGCAGTATACTGATTTCATGGATGAGTATGAAAGCTTAGATCATATGGAAGTTGTTAACAAATCTGATGACGAATTACACCCCCCAATTGAAACGGTTTTCTTAAATCATCATCCCGTGTGGAAAAACCCTCTTGTAAAGGATAAAATCCGAGTCGTTTTCAATGGTTCATCACCTGACGTTAATGGCAACAGTCTTAACGATACTCTTTACTCTGGTCCTGCTATTCAGTCAGATTTATCTGCTATACTCTTAAACTTTCGATTATTTCCCATAGCTGTTATAGCGGATATAAAACAGATGTACCGTCAAGTTTTAATTCAGCCTGAACAACGAGATCTCCAAAGAATCTTGTGGCGCGACGAAATCAGCAAGCCCATTAAGTTATTTCGCTTAAAACCTTCCGCTTTCCTTGCTATCCGATCCCTACACTTGTTAGCCTCTCAAGATGGTCATTTATTTGATTCTAAAGCTTCCGAAGCACTAACTACATCATTCTATGTTGACGATTACTTGCAGTCCTTCCCCATTCTGGAGGAAGCTTCTTTCGTGTCACTAGAACTTCCAGCATTGTTAAAGAATGGAGGATTCCCACTTCATAAGTGGAATTCCAACTCCCATGAGTTTCTCGCCCGGTTTCCTATTGAAGATGTAGACCCCTCCTCCGTCAAAATTTGTGGAGACTCCGAATCCATAAAAACTCTTGGAGTTCATTGGTGCACTAGCACTGACACTCTCATCTATCAAGTTTCGCTTGCAGAAGAGCTCCCTAACACAAAAAGACAAATTCTCTCTGAAATTGAATTTTTTTTTTGATTCGCTTCAATTCCTTGCCCCGGTTATTGTTATAGCCAAACTTTTCATGCAAGAGCTATGGTCGCTCAAATTTGAATGGGACGACACTGTTCCCCTTTCCTTTCTTAACAGATGGCTCTCTTTTCGCAGCAACTTGCTTGATCTTTCCCTTATTGAAATTCCCAGGAATTTAATTAACGCTCATCCTAATGCATCTTTTTTTCTTGATGTGTTTGCGGACAGTTCCGAAAAAGCTTACGGTTGCTGTGCATATTTGGTTTATCGCGGTTCATTAAATGGATCTCCAGTTTCCAACCTTGTTTGTGCCAAATCGTAGGTGGCTCCTCTTAAAACTATCACTTTGCCTAGGCTTGAATTGTGTGCTGCACTCATGGCCGCAGAACTTGTTAAGAAATTACGGGAAGTCTTAAAAGTCGAATTCTCGCAAATCTATCTCTGGAGCGATTCCATGATCACCCTTTCTTGGATCGCCAAGAACCCCGCTCATTGGCAAACTTTTGTTGCAAGCAGGGTTTCCAAAATTCAAACTCTTTCTTCGGGATGTCAATGGAGGCATGTGCCCAGCGCTGACAACCCTGCCGACATCATTTCTCGTGGATGTTTACCCTCTCAATTGGTAGCTTCTCAGTTGTACTGGCATGGGCCCTCGTGGTTAATCGGAGACTCTTCTTGTTGGCCTTCTAAACATCCAGCTACAAACTTCAACTTGCCTGACGCTAAAGTATCTAAATCTACTGCTTCGTGTCTTGTTTCCAACGTTTTTCATCCCTTGTTGTCCCGCTATTCTTCCTTTCACAAATTAATTCGAATTGTTGCCTATCTTCTCAGATGGAAATATCTTGTGGTCGACCAACCTCTTCTCCCCAAACCAAACCACACCTTACCAATCATGAATTGAATCTCGCAACCATTAAGGTTTTGCAACTAACACAGCAAGAAGCCTTTTCTTCTGAATTGTCTTTACTTTCTTCTAAAAGGGATCTTCCCAAATCCAGTCGTCTTCGTGCCTTAGCCCCGTTCCTTGATGACAATAGGTTTCTCAGGGTATGTGGTAGGCTCTCGCAATCTTTGCTTTCTGAGGACAAAAAGCATCCTGTTATTTTGCCTTCTAAACATCACGTAACTTCTTTAAACATACGTGACTTTCATTATCGCAATCTGCATGTTGGTACACGCACACTGCTTTGCCTCTTAAGGGAAAAGTACTGGATTATAAATGGAATTCATGAAGTTTCCTCTGTAATTCACAAATGCATTCCTTGCTTCAAAGCTAAACCTAAAGTCAATACTCAATTAATGAGCGATCTGCCCTCCTTTCGCTCTTCTTCTATACGTCCATTTGCTCTAACTGGTGTGGACTATATGGGTCCGTTCCAATATCAACGCAATTCCCCTGAAGCTAAACGCAAATTGTTTGGTAAGCTCTATGTTTCTCTTTGTTTGCATGGTTACTGGTGCGATCCATTTGGAACTAGCAACGAATGCCTCTACTTCTTACTTTTTATCAGCTGTCTCTCGCTTCGCTGCTAGGCGTGGTGTTCCTTCGGAGATGTTCTCTGATAACGCTTCCACTTTTCAAGGCGCAGCTTCCTTGTGGAAGAAAGCTCTCACATCTTCTCCTGCCATGGAACAGATTTCTAATTTTTCACCTCAAAGGGTTTCAAATGGCGTTTTATACCTCCCTACGCTCCTCACCACGGTGGTAGGTGGGAATCCTGCGTAAAGCTCACTAAACGTCAATTAAGAATGGTTTTAGGTCTTCGCATTCTGACTTATGAAGAATTTAATTCGCTGTCTGTTTTGATTGAAGGTGTTGTTAATTCTCGCCCTTTAACTCCGCTTTCCAATGACCCTGATGACCTGCTTCCACTCACACCTGGTCACTTCCTTATTGGCACTTCTCTTTCTGCCCCTCCTCCCCCTTCCCAACTCTTACAGGGATTCTAATTTACCTATTGTTTGGCGTAAACTTGAATCCCTCCGCAATTCTTTTTGGAAGAGGTGGAATTTGGAATACTTAACTTCCTTGCAACGGAGGCAGAAGTGGTTTCTTTCCAACCCCGACATTAAAGTGGGGGACTTGGTCCTGGTTAGGGATGTTTCTCCTCCCTTGGTCTGGAATTCTGGTAGAGTGACCGAGTGTTATCCTGGAAGGGATGGGAGAGTTAGGGTAGCCAAGATCTTGACCATTAATGGGCATATCATAAGACCATTGTCTTTAATTGCTCCTTTACCTTTAAACTTTTAATTTCTTGCCTTTGTTCTCTGTTTGAATTTGCCCCTCCCAGCTTGGTGTATTCCTTGGAATACACGGTAAGATAGCTTCTCTTTGCTTTAGTTCATCCCTTTCTTTTTCTCAAACACCAACAGTGATCTCCTGATTTCCCTTTGTTGGCATATGTCTCTCATATTACCTGTAAGTCTGTTCTAGATATATATCTTCCATGACCCACCTAGTCATCTAGCAGCGAATCTCTGAAGTTCCTCAATTCTTCCCTGTACAAGAGGACTTCCTTATCAATTCAGCCACCAGATCTCGTCGCTATCGCCAGCTATCATCTCCGTGATCAAGAGAACTTCGTCTACTTTTTCACCCTCCAGGCTGCGCTAGTGTCTCCTACTATCAACTCTTTGAAGACCATTTCATCAAGAAGATTTTTATAACTTTAAAGTTGGCTATTCTTATATGTATTCCTTTTGTCTCCTACTCCCACTCTTTTTCCCCTCCCTGGTCCCTCCGCGCTCCGTTGAGCGTGTCTCACTTGTACGTCGGAAGTCAACCCAGTCAGTTAGAGCTTAACTAAAGCTCGCCTCCTCAACTCTAGAGGCAAACTTTTAAATTTCGACGCCATGTTCGAATTTTAGAACCAACCGTCAACAGCAACATCGCCTTCTTCATGAAGCAAAGATAAGTACCGACTTCATGTTTTAACCTCTTTCTCATCACTTTTAAAAGGTTCAATGCTTTTATTTGGATTTTATAGACAGTGAAAGTTGCTATGTCAAAATAACTGCTTCCTAGAGATCTTCTTGATCAAACTTAAACTATCAAGTCTAACTTTCAATATGAAAGATTTTCTGAGATGTTATCTCACATCGAGAGATATTTCCAAAATACCCACTGTCTATATAATTTAGTTTTCCGCCGAGGGATTCTCTACCCAATTCAAACAACTCATCATTGCTCTTGAACCTTCGAGAACCTGCACTCTATCTACCAGTTATACTGTCATGTATTTTCCACTACATATGGGAATACTTTTTCAAACTAAGGAATCTTCCTTATGAACTGCTAATCAATATCTAATTTTTCTTCCTCCGTTGGGGTTTTTCTGGTGCATTCAACTATAACCTACAAGTTTCTCAAGCAATAGACTCTCGCTAATCTAGTGTAACTAGTTATTTTCCACCATTGCAATAACTTTCTTTGCCACAACGTTTTGTGCTACTACAGTGAACTTTTCAACTATATCAACAGACTATAGTGAAAACAGTGCCTGTTCAACTTTTCATCCGCGTCGCGCTCGTCCGAGTACAATAAATACGGCCATGAACACTTTTCCACAATCCCATTTGATCTTTCCCAAACCCTTTACTAACAAACCAAAATAATAAAATTGTTACTTTAGGTCTTTTTTGCAACGAGGTGTCACTCTACATAAGTGCCCTCCCTTATTTGCTCCATGTATAACGACTTAATGTCTGTAAAACTTCGTGTCTAGTACACGCCTTAAATTATATTGTTTCTCCCTTCTAATGAGTTAATCCAATTCTTTCTACTCAAAAGTGAGTTATCTCTAGGTTTCACGAAAGGGAAACTTGCCCCATTTTTCTCGTGATCCCTACTTAAACATAGGAGTTCTAGAAACTTTCTTTCAATTGTTCTCTTCAGGTTTCACAATAAGTGACCTGCCCTATTTGCATAATCTCCTATGTATAATTATTAAGCGTATTTCTGTATCAATACAAGAAGTTATAGAAACTTCTATTTCATTTCTTCCTGTTTTTTGTTGTTGCTTTCGAAGTTTTTATTATTTCTAAGATACTTATCTAGAAATCCTTAAAGTACACACCTTGTACTTGATTTATTGTTTAACTTTAATTACGTCACTTATCTTTAAATTTTTCATTTATTCATCTTAGCCATTTCAAAATCTTACGAAGATTTTAAAGCATATAAAAGGTTTAAAACCAAAAGAATTATCAATTGCCTGGCGCAAGCTTTAGATGTTTTCGGAAGTCTGCGACCCCAATTGTTTATATAAAAAATCAAAATTATATATTTGTTACAAAAACTACTCTCTTTTACATTGTTAAATAAATTAAAGATTTGTTTTTTGCTTTATCATTTCTCTAACATAACGTTTAGGCAAGATCCTGTCTTCCTTGATTCTTCCTATTTAATAAAAATAAATCTATTGATAGGGTTTTCACCACTTGTTGCATTTGAGCAAGAACTCCTAGTTGGTAACTTAGTAAAGTCTCTCTTAGCTTTAATAGCTAATTCTAACTGGCCAGTAAGGCAAGTATAGCACGCTACGCCAGCTTCCTGCTTGTGGAGATTCTCTCTAACACTTATGGTTGGTTTTTCAAAATATAAGTGTTTCTCATTTTCTAAACTTTTAGTCGGCGCCTTGCTGGGTAAAAGCTTAGCCATTTCTAAATGCAACTATTAGTACACTTACCAAAATTATTCCCAAAGGTATAATTGCTTTACCCCTATCCTTCTTGGAAGCATTTGGTCGCTCTTTAGAAATTCTACAATTTCAAAAACTAGAATATCAAAGCTGATTCAAATTATTTGCACTCTTCAAATTACCTGTTTAGAAACACTCCTTTGAACAGATACATAATAAATCGGTTACTCTTTGTCTTGCCCGACCACCACCCTTCCCCATAGTAGGCATATGTAGGCTTGAGAGGGAATTCGCTACAGCAACTTTCTTGCAAACAACCCAAGTTCCAGCTGCGTTTCCCGTTAGCTTTGCCCAGGTCCCTACCCACTTTAGGTATCGGAGAGCGGATTTGCAGTGACAGCTGCCTTTGAGTATACTTAAAGTTAAAATTATAACTTCTGTTTGACTCTCGTCCTATTTCTCCATCCTTTTTCTCCAGTCCGAAACCCACTTCTTTTTCTTTATCATCTTCCCTTGGGGGTTAGGTTATTCCCAAGCTTTTCGATGTGAAATGCCATGTCCTGTGGTTCGGATTCCACGTAAAAAGGAGGTCCCGTGGCTCATAATCACAAGATTGACGGTCACGTAAAACTTCAATCTACCTTTTATTCCCAAGCTAATAATCTACCCACCGGGAAATGCGCTATTTCAAGAAAGACTCTAGACGGCTAATGTCACCTCAACTACACTGCAAGGATTGAGTTTGAGGAGAGAAAAATGTGCTTAAGAAATGTCTGATCCTTGTGCATCTATGCTTTTGTAAACTTATTCCCTAGTCTTTGTTTTGCTAATATAATAACTTACCGTATATGAAATTTCCTACATGAATTTGATTTTAAAAAAATTGTTGCTAGTCATTCATTTTCCAGTGATATTGTTGTATATGTATGTAATTTATATAATAGTTTTGTCTATCTTTGTTCAATGACTGAACAATAAATTTATAAATGTTTCTACTGGAAGACTTGGAATTTTAATGCATCTCTTTCAGCATTTATAGTCACTATGTTAAATTGCTGTAGTTTTCCGTCCTTTTCTTATTGTTCACAATTTACCAGTGTTACAATGAAGGTATGAGTGTATTTTAGTTTCTTTTTTTTTTACTGGGCACATGTTTGGTTAATATCCCTTTCTATCTATCAATGTTCTAGGGTGGTTTACGGTGAAAATCGGGAATATGGGTTATTACACACGAAGTGAAGCTCCCATTAGTAATGCCCTGCACGGATGCGGATATCCGGGGATAAACCCGCGGATATCCGCAACATTTTTTGCCAGGGGGATATACTCGTAGTTTGCATGGCTGTGCGGATAGCGGATAAGCTGCGGATAATGTTTGGAGTAAATTGCGGGTAGTTTTTAGAATACAATCCGAACTTCTTGAATATCATTAGCCTACTAGGACCCGAATGTTTGACATACCAGTACATTCTTTTCTTATGTTTTCTTTTCATGACAAATGTAAGATGATTATTTACGCTAATCTCATTTAAATTGTCATTAAGCACAATTAACACTCCGAACTGAAAAGGGTTGCAATTCTGGCTGTATAACATTCATTATAAACAAACAGTAGCACATGCCATACATAGCCTACGGAAACGATTTTCTTCTCAATTGTCATAATGTATTGCTTTAATAAGTTACGGTATCTAATTTAAAATATTATTGTAAAGCCAGTAGATTCGTATAACAAACGTGCTGATGAGGATGAAAGTCGTGTGGGTGTGGGGCAGATGCGGATAACGGTCGTGCGGATTTGGGGCAGATGCGGATTTGGGGCATATGCGGATAAGGGCCGGGCGGATGCGGAGCGCATGCGGATAACAGTCGTGCGGATGCGGATAACGTTTTGTTTATCCGCGCAGGCCTCTATCCATAATCACAATTTCAATCTTCAGCTGTTAATGCACACTGGGGAGTTGGCCAGCACAATATTATGGCATGACATTGAAATTATTTATGTATGCAAAATTTTTAGGCCGTGTCACATGGCAATATAGATTAAATTATAATCCAGCTATTCCTCCAGGTTTTTACGTGGTTTTGCCTAGGTCAAGCTAGGCCAGGTGCTTGGTTTGCCCTGCCCGGACTGCCACTGGGGTAGTGGATCGTGTACTACGTACTGTACGCGTATTTGTGGTTGGAAATATTATATCACTTGAATGTTTTGAAAGTTAACCAATGCTAAATAAAACAGTGTCTGGAAAGAAGCCAAAAACAGGTTGTTACATTTCGGTCAGTTACTTAGTTAACCCAGCGCGGCCAATCAAGTAATTCCTAGCTCACACGTGACAAGCAGGACGGCTCGGGAGGAGGTAGGCTTTGTCTGACTTCGTGAAAGCAGCCGAAGACTTCCGATTTCACACGCGACCTATGTCGGGGATGCGTTCGAAGGAATTCTGATCGCAAGCCAAGTAGAGGGAGCACGGGCCAAACGCGTGACAGTGACAGCCAATAGGAAGAGGCGTTACTGACGAGAAAGCAATTAGCGCAACTAGCATGTCTAATTACCAGCGATATATTAACACTTCGAAACATCAGAGGAGCTGTTAATTAATAAATAAGAAGTATTTATTGGTATTTGCAGCTGATTAAATGCTTAATTATGGAATAGTATCATATTCGCTATTAACGCGCCATATAGGCAAGCTTTTTTTTTATGAGGGGACGACAACTTTATTATTGGAGTGGGGGACAAGCGACTTAGATCGTGGATCTTAATATTCACGACTTCGTCAAGAGTGGACGTGTCCACTGATTACTCTGCATTTGATGACAAAGCTGATAAACATTGATATATCATCGAAGAAGTCATTATTACAAGCAGTATATTAACAACGAGAAATACGGCACATTAGATTGCGTAATAATCTACATTTATTCTGCAACTACAAAGAAGAAATACGTGCAACTAATTAAAGCAACGAGTAAGGTGATAGAAATTATTCTACGTATTTATCACCATGTCAAACATACAGAAGTTGAGAGGGGAAGAAACTATTAAATCTACAGTGATGGAGATGTGCTACTAAAATGCTACAGGGAACATAGCTATGATGATGGCGAGAATATTCGAAATGACATGATATTAATACCGTGGGTCAGATGAACATCTAGTCTCTCCTGCGTAAATTAAATCTACAGCTACAAAAGTCATTTCATCGACTACAATGATGGATACACATATCTATCTGAACTGCGGCGAATAAGACAGAAGAAATTCCAGAAGGGGCGCGGATCGGGTGATCCCAGCGCGAATCAAGAGAGAAAGGGCTTTCCCATCTCATTAAGAAGATAGCCAAGCTGAAAGGACGACTACACGATGATGTTAGAGTTCGAATCCAGTTCCTGGCAATTTGGAGACTTCCAAAGGACATCTTGAGGGGGCGATTTCTCAGAAACAATCCGTTTCTGATGAACAACGAGGGAAATCCACTTCTAGTCAGCTCTACGCAGTACCAGGTAGTCAATAGACCAACGAAGTATCCCATTTTGTAGAATTGTAGAAACTTTTGAGAATATCCGACGACTTAGTATTTTAATGCCTTTTTTGAATTTTCGAATTATATTTAATATTTTTCGATTTGATATTTTCATCGCTATGTTATGTAGAAGTTTCATTTTCGATTTTCATCGATTTTTCAGATTTGTAAGAGATTTTTGTAACGATTTAGAATTGCTATTTGGAATTTAGAATTTTATGCGATTTTGAATTTACTTGATGGAGATTTTATCGTTTAGCTCGAATTTTATCGTTTAGATGGAATTTGATTATTTTGCTGGAATTTGTTTCATTTCTGAAGGAGATCGAGCACGATATTTTCATCGCTATGTTATGTACAGGTAGAAGTTTCATTTTCGATTTTTATCGATTTTTCAGATTTGTAAGTGATTTTTGTGACGATTTAGAATTGCTATTTGGAATTTAGAATGACAATAAGAATTTAGTAACGAGAAATATTGTATTTGGAGAATACTATATAATGTGAGGAAGGAACTACGAAGTATATCTAGGAAATATATTTATTATATTCCCGTATTGACGGAGGAACATGTTGTATTTATGGCAATGAGCACAGTTATGTCATTGTTTCATTTGTTAAAAGAAAATCTGTTGAGACAGATGTGTGTAAGATTTTTATTATTGAAAGAAAGAATTGTTAAGAGGCAGTATTTTTGTATAGGAGTATTTAAAGTTATTGAGATAGACTCAACAGTTGAAGCTGAGTTCTATTTAAATGGTTCTAAGTAGACATTAAATTAAAGGTAATTATTCGACGGAAATGAAAACTCTTTTTATAAGTATTTTTATATTTACGACGGACCAGTATGTGGAGGTAATTAAACTATGTCTATACTTAGCTGTACGGATTATAGAATCCCAGATTGCAACATTGTTACTGATAAAGACATAGTTATGTGAACGATTTTCTGAATTCTGAAAGAATTAAATTGAGAGGGGTAGAAAGACAGTTAATGTCTATATTTCAAGTTAGAAATAGGCATTTTTGCCAATTGTAAATAATTCATTTTAAGATGTAATTTGACGAACTTCATCATAAATGTCTGTCGTGTATATAAACCGTGTATAATATTTATAGGGATTTTTAAGAGTAACATTTCATGCGTTAAGTTAATTTTATGATAGAATTGTTATCGTTTCTACGGAAGGATCTTATGAAGATAGGAGACGGGAGTTAGATTGTATAGATTAACACATAGTTTTTGTAATGACGGAGATCTACGTCAAGGGTAGATTCATTTTACTTTGCGGGTATTTCTTAAAAATTTAATGACATTAATTTAATTTTGTTGTTGTTAAACTCCCGTTATCTAGGGAATAGCAGTTGTTTGCCACAATTTAATTACTTTTGATTTATTTGAGCTTATGAAAGCATAGTTATGGTTTATTCATGGTTTCTTGAGGAAACGGACATGTAAATATTTTGGAATTAACACCATTTACGTAATTTTAAGATTTATGCAAACATAAGTTTTTAATTCAGTGTTTGAATTTCGTTTGCGTGCATTCGTGTCGTTGAATAAATGGCAGGCACGTAATTCACGTTTCCCTGATCTTATTATAGAAAGTTGGCATTGTCTTTTGTAGTTTAATGGTAGAGGAATGTGCTATAGGGTGGAGGTTTTCCTAGGGACCTGATCCTTATACTTAGGCCCGAGAATTTCTTTGATTCTCGTATTCCCGAGTAGTTTAGAGAACCTCTTGTTCTGTAGTTAGTTTCTATAGCCCATTCGGTTATAAATCCCTTTCCTTATCCTGAGTGTATTCGCGAAGTAGCACTGTGTGGTTTTTCTAGCCGGGAACTTCAAGATGTTACGATCCATTTTCCAGCTGCGGATGTTAGTGGATCATTCCAGGAATAAGGGTACAGTACCGTACACTATATGAAGCACTTCTTTGATGCAGGAACAGAAAGCTTCCTCAACATCTCTCTAGGGTTCTATTAGAAGGAGATAATGTTACGAGAGCTATCCGATCCTGCAGCAAAGTATGATGTGCTTCATGTAAGGGTTTGATTGGGAAGAGAGAATGTTGAGGTAGCTCTCCGATCCTGCAGTAAAGAAAGGTGTGTAGTGCATGGTTCACTACCCCAGAGGGAGGGATATCAAGAGCCTAGCCAAAAACCCTAGAATTATTGTTGTATTTTATTTATTTGGCTGCGAAAGCCAATGTCATTTTTTGTTGCCTGTATGAGGAGATGACATTGTACGAGCCCTTTGTACCCACAGCAGAGAAGTAGGCCCTACAAATGAGCTCATAAATTACGGGAACCAGTTTGGCCTAGTGTGGAATGACTGAAAACACGATTTTTTGTTTTTAGGTTCAAATATTTCTCCATTCTTTCCCGATTACACCAATATCTAACACATAAGTATAGAAATCATATTTGAGGTCATTACTGATATTTTAAAATAACCCTGCATACGCAAATTACATGAAGCGACTGAATATTTAACCTTAATTTTCTCAAGATTTAAAATTTTCGATATTTTGGACATTTTTCTAAGGAACCACAAGCCTGATCAAGTTGACATTTTCAGAAGTTATAGATGCTCACAAACCAACAGCTGCGAAGCAAAATGGAGGTAATGGGGAAACAGAAAGATAAAAAATTAAAAAATAACTCTAATATGAGCTAAAATAGGATATATTGACGAAATCAAAAATTTATAAATTCGAAACCAAATGCCTGGCAACAATAACTTTGCTTCACAAGCTGTATGTTCGACCATGGCGAAATGTAAATATTATATGTCAGAAAACGGTACTATAATGAGGCTCATTAGAGTACAAGTTTTCATTATGATACAGTTTCTCCCACCAATCAGAGTTCAATAAACAGTTGTGTGACCAATTAGGTGAGGATAGCATCGCACATGTGCTCACATCCAAGGCCCCCCTATTTTAAATTTCACTGCGTGGCGAGTGTCATAGTGAGGTATTCCAGGAGGCCATGGTCAAATACAAGGTATTCTCTGCGTCCCATGCGCTCTGTTCAGTACATAATACTGGCGAGATCTCGACAGATATTTATGAATATTTATGTTCCAACATAAAATAGTTATAATTATCGTCTAACATAAACAGTCGTATGCAACTCACCTGTAATGGTAATTAAAACACTCGTATGGAAATTATAAAACTCGCTACGCTCGTTGCATAATGTACTATTAACACTAGAGAAAAAGGTACCAAAATAAAAGTACTCTTCTAAAATTTTCAGAATTTTCAAATGTTCATTATTTTTCAAATATGTTTTCAATTTCTATAATTCACTATCAAACTACAGCCATGGATGTTGTTGATAACTTG
This sequence comes from Meconema thalassinum, assembly GCA_946902985.2. Lineage (NCBI taxonomy): Eukaryota > Metazoa > Arthropoda > Insecta > Orthoptera > Tettigoniidae > Meconema > Meconema thalassinum. The sequence goes on along the minus strand of OX336389.2, from coordinate 23,388,435 downwards.
CCATGGTTACCGTATCTAATAACAGTTGCAGTGTTGGCTAGTCTACACTAGCCGGTTCCCTTAAGAACATTCAAGCAAACAATTTTACGAGATTGCTTGACGATTGCATCAACTCCCAAGTTTTCTGTCCAGCTGATCCCTTTTCTATGATCATGTCGGTGGTGTTTCAGGTTCTATTCATAAGAATTAAAAAAAGAGCACTCGAAATGTACGAACAATTAATGAGAGGAGATGGAAATTAGAGGAGAGTATTCTCCGGAAGATCCTCGGTCCTGTAAAGGCAACATAACTCCGAGCTCGACGAACATATAGAGAAACTATCGGATTCTTCTTATTATTATTCCTAGCGTTTTCCTGCTGGTGCAGGGTCCGCTATTTTGATCTTGCCTCTCCATTTTGTACGACCTTGGACATCTTGTGGTCTTAAGTTGAGGGTCTTCATGTCAGCAGTTACTGTGTCAAGCCAGCGCTGCTTTGGACGTCCATGTGGACGTTGCCCATTCATTTCAAACGAGTGCGTGAAATTGGCAACTGTTCCAGGTGCACCATGCAGGACATGACCATACCATTGGAGACTCTTTTCCCATTCCTTCTCAGTCATGAGTGCGATGCCCATTTGCTGGCAAACAGTGTCATTTTTGACATGATGCCGGAGTGTGATGCCCATCGACCAACGCAGCATACGCATTTCCATCTTGTGCAATTGGCACTCCGTAGCTTTATCGGATGGTCGACATTAAACAGGACGTACTACTGTGCGGTATATTTTGGACTTCAGATGTAGTGGCATCCTTTAGTCGCAGAGTACGCCTGTGATTTCCCTCCATCTCATCCACGCTGCCTTTATCCTACCTCGCACTTCATCAGCTATCCCACCTTCAGTCTGCAGGCAAGATCCTAGATACCTGAAGCTTACGGTCTTCGTTAAGGTATCTCCATCAACTTGGATGGAGCCGTTGCTTGGGATGGTTTCCTGGTATTCAGTCTTCTTTTTTGTTAAGTCTAAGACCAAATTGTGCGAGACGCATGTTCCAATCTTCAACTTGACACTGCAATCCTCTTCTAGTGGTATCAGCAAGTGCAAAATCGTCTGCATATAAGAGAGTCCAAGGGACACTACTTTGCGAGTCCCGTGTGATTGTGTCATGACAAGGACAAACAGTGCGGAGCCTTGGTGTAGGCCTACACCAGGCCACGCCAACTCAGGTGCTTCGCGAGCACTGGCCGGTACCTGGAGAGGAACGTGTAGTAGCAGCGCTTAGCGAGGCGAGAGTCGTGTTGTTGTTGTTTGGTGAATGGGGCTGGGCCAATCAGCGCGCGTCAGGCTGCGTGCCGGTATGAAAACTAATTATAATGTCAATTTTGAATACAGACAGAAATAATACTTTTATTACGCTCCTGATTTTGCACTAATTTTCAACATTCTTTGTTTATCTTTGGCATCGCTGTGAAGCCACTAATTTTCGGATATTTGGAACAATCTTTTTGGCAGTTGCAATCCGAATAGCTTCCAAGGAAGCATCAGAAAAACTTGACCTTGTTTTTGTTTTGAAAACATTTGTTCACAAACGAACGTTGTTCCGAACATACTGTGGCAACAAATTTCAGGCCAAGGGCATGAATCCACGAGAATTCTGTTTCTCAGCGCCCTTATAAAAACAAATAAAATCACCATTGTAATGGTAATAGCGGTCTGTCAAAATTGAATCGCACTGTATTTCTATCAGCTCAACTTGGAGACTTGATGGGGCATCCTCTGGGCGCACCGAAAAAGGCGTCATTAAAACATAAAGTGCCGGTTTTACTTGTTTTATATTTTCAAACCTATCTTAAAATTCTTTAAGCATTGACTGTGACGCTTTTGTGCACTCACTTATATGTTCATAAGTACTTAAATTCAAGGATTTTAGAGGGGGGGGGAAATTGTCCAAATTTCCTTCTTGAAGCTGATTTTTAAAAAGCACAGCTGCAATTTGAAACTTTCAATACGGTCACACATAGTACTGATTAATTTATTTTTGCCTTGCAACGAGATATTTAAATCATTTGAGTACCCCGTAATGTTTTTCATAAAACCGAGGTCAGCGATCCATTGCTCATAATCTAAGTCAGACTGTGCTACCGCCACTACACGGGGTGGAAAGAGGGTTGGGAGGGGAAAAGCACCGGGGCGCGCAAGCACTAAATGCTCGCGTTGGCGTGGCTTGGTGTACACCAACTTTCACTGCGAAGCTCTCAGAGATGTAGACAGTGAAACGTATAGCATCTTGATCGAATTGATAAGTATTTCAGGTACCCCATGGTCACTAACAACCATACCATGTAAAAGAATACATGTTATGAAAGCTCCAAAACATATAAACCGGACGGATATAAATAGACGACGAACTAGGCGAGGAAAAGGAAATGAAACATATATTGGAACATGGAATGTTTTAAGCCTAATAGGGCAGGAGCATTGGCAAATCTAATAAACGAGTTGACTAAATATAAGAAGCAACTGGTAGCACTACAGGAGATACGATGGAAGGAATCAGGAACTTTGGAGAAAGGAAATTACACAATCTTTTATAGCGGAGGAGAAACGAACACCTTTGACACAGGATTCGCAGTAGAGAAAGGATGGATGGGTGTAGTGTTAAATTTTAATCCAAAGAATGAACGAATGTGCTCTTTACGTTTGAAAGGAAAATTCTTTAACGTCACATTTATATGTGTACATGCACCTACTGAAGAATCAGGAGAAGAAGTTAAGGAAAATTTTTACGCACAACTAGCAGATTTGGTTGAGTAAGCACCAACATATGATGTTAAAATAGTCTTAGGAGACCTGAATGCCAAAATCGGGAAAGAAGAAATTTTCTATGGAACAATTGGAAAGGAAAGTTTGCATCAAGAAACAAATTGATAATGCATTATATGCAGTGGATTTTGCAGCTAGTAAGGAAATGGTAATTAGTAGTACGATGTTCCCACATAAGGAAATACCCAAAATGACGTGGTGCTCGGCGGATGGAATAACGAAGAACCAGATAGATCATGTTCTAATAGATGCAAGACATGCCTCTGACATACAAGATGTACGAACCTGTAGGGGAGCGGATGCACACACAGTGAGAGTTGTGAGAGTTAAATACCGACAGAGAATTAGCCGGATGAAAAGTGAGAGGGGAGTGGCACGAGATATGATATGGAGAAGCTCAATGACAAAGATAAGGAAAAGAAGTACCAAAACAAAATTGAGAAGGAGCTTCAAATACAAAAGGAGGAAACAGAGGAAATTGAGGAAAAGTGGCAAAGAATTAAAAGGGCAATGGTAACAGCGGCTGAAGAACTAGTGGGGTTTTAGGAACCAGCACGAAGAGCTGTCTGGTTTGATGAGGAATGTGGTAACATGTTGATAATAAGGAACGAAGCTAGAAAGAAAATACTGCAGAAAGACACAAGAGGGTTCGGCAACAGTATACAGACGCTAGACGAGAAGCAAAGAGAATCTGCAGAAGAAAGAAGAGGTGGGAAAAGGAAAAGATAGAATTGATTCAAGAATGTTCAAGTAAGAGAGATGTTAGAGGCATGTATGCACAACTAAGAATGGAAAAACTAGGGTTCCAAGCACGAGTGAATATGTGTGAGCAACGGGATGGTGGTTTGATAGTGGAAGTGGGGAGTGTGCTGGAGGTAGATGGGCGGAACTCTTCGAAGAAGTTCTGAACGACTCCAGTGAAAGCGGAGTGATGGAACAAGAGAACAACTATCTTGGAGGACCAGATCCCTATGTGGCAGAACCAAGTCTAGCAGAAGTAAGAAGTGCAATGAAGACAATGAAGAACTATAAAGCACCAGGAGAGGATAAGATAACGGCAGAGATGGTGAAGAAAGGTGGCAGCTTACTTCATGAATATCTGCATGGACTTATATGCCAAATATGGCAGGAAGAACAGATGCCACAAGACTTGGATGTAGGGATAATTGTGCCGATCCACAAGAAGGGCTCTAGACTCAAGAGTGACAACTATCGTGGTATAACATTGCTAAGTTTTGGATACAAACTACTGACACGGATACTAGCTGCAAGATTGGAGTGTGTTGCGGAGCTAGTGTTGGGGGATTACCAGTGTGGGTTTAGGAGAAATAGATCGACCACGGACCAGATATTTACAATTAGATGTGTGCTCGAAAAGTGCTATGAATATAATATACCAGTGCATCAGCTATACATAGATTACAAGAAAGCATACGATAGTGTAAGAAGATCTTTCAAATATGAAAGTTTGGTACAATTTGGAGTACCTAATAAGATTATAAGACTGTTTAAAATGACTCTTAGAAATGCGAGAAGTAAGGTGAAAGCACAAGGCAGGTTGTCGAAGGAGTTTAAGGTGAATCAAGGAGTGCGGCAATGTGACCCAACTTCACACTGGAGAGAGTGATGCGTAACATCACAATAAGCCAAAAAGGAACTATGAGGGAGTATGTCAGAAGAGATACGAATAAAGCAGGGACATCAATCTATACAATGTTTGGCCTATGCGGATGACATAGCAATAATGGGAAGATCAAATCTGGATGTAGTAAGAGCATATGACCAAATGGAGAGGGTATCGAAAGAAGCAGGATTGTGTGTGAATGAATCTAAAACAAAGTATATGATAATGACGAGAGATGAAGACTATAGTGATTTAAGAGTGGGGAATGAGGTTTTTGAGAAGACCCAATCTTTTAAGTATTTGGGATCTATCATTACAGATGGGAATGATAATCTGAAAGAAATAAAGGAAAGAATGAGAGCTAGAAATAGAAGCTATTTCGGGACAATAAAGGTACTGAAGTCTAGAACAATTTCAAGAGCGTCTAAGAAGGTAATATATAGGACGGTGATTCGACCAGTGGTAACATATGGAGGGGAAACATGGGTGTAGACAAAGATGAGTGAAGATATTTTGAATAGATGGGAAAGGAAAGTGCTCAGAAAGATTTATGGCCCGGTATGTGAGAACGGAGAGTGGAGAATACGAACTAATAAGGAGGTGCACAGTTTATATGGGGAACCAGTTGTGGCAGAAATTAAAAGAGTAGAATTAGGTGGATTGGACATGTAGAAAGAATGAATGAAGACAGGCAGACCCCATAAGTGTACCGGGAAAAACCGAGTGGGAGGCGGCTTCCTGGAAGACCAAGAAGGAGGTGGCAGGACGATGTGGAGAAGGATCTTCGAGATCTTGGAATTAAATCGTGGAGGAGGAGAGCGCATGATAGAGAAGATTGGCGGTGTGTGGTGAAGCAGGCCAAGGTCCTTCAAGAACTGTAGCGCCACGGGGTAAGGTAAGTGCATACCAGATCACGCGGTGTGGAACACGGTCGAATGCATTTTCAAGATCAGGGAAGGCACTATGCAGTGGCTGTTGTTTCGCTCGGTGCTTTTCAATAAGCATTCTGGTAGCGAAGATTGCATCGGTTGTTCCAGCACCCTTGACGTAGGCACATTGGTTGGTAGTAATACTATTTCACGCAGTTGTCGATCAAGGATTCTCTGAAAGATCTTCGTTGTATGTGACAGGACGCGAATTTGACGGCAATTTGCACATTCTGCTGTGTCACCTTTTTGCTTCGAAGTAGGCGTAGTTATGCTTGTAGTCCAATCACAGTGAACAGAACCAGTCAACTATGTCATTGGAAAAGTTGGTCAGCCAGTTTATCTCCGGTTCTTTTAATTCCTGTAACTTCCGGAAGGTCATCCGGTCCTGGCGCTTTCTGGTTCTTCATACTCTTGATGGCACTTGTGACTTCCTCTGATGTGATGTTTAAGATAGGATCTGAAGTTGGATTACCTTCTGGAATAGGAGGATGTGGGAACTCAATGTGTTGTTTGTCCTGTAATCGCCAACCATCTTTGCCTTTTATGCATACTTAATGCTCAATATCCTGTGCTGATTTTATTCTAGCTTTGGTACGCCGGAAGATAGTTTTCTCTCCTTCCTTTGAGTCCAGTGTTGTATACAGATCAGTATAGCGACTATGTCTAGCTTCTGCGACAGCTTTCTTAGCCTCTCGTTTGGTCATCGCATATATTTCCCTGTTCTCTTGAGTTTTTTGTGAGACCCAGTTTCTATATGCCTTCTTCTTTTCAAACACCTTTTCCTGGACTTGGGCTGTCTATAACCACGTTTGCTTGCCAATACGGTGGGAACAAGGTTTTGTTGTACTCAAGGTTGCTGTGGTGGTTGAAGTGACAACTTTGCAGAATATGGTCCATGTGTTGTCAATAGCATTCAGGTTGCTGGGAGAAAAATTTATACCGTCTGCTAGGGTCACCTTCTGGTCGTTAAGGTCCCGCCACTTGATCTTCTCGGAGACGTTTATCTCTCCACCTCTACGATGTTTAGAGATCCTTAAGTCCGCTGTGAGCAACTTATCTTGAAGGGCTACACAGTAACAACCGTTACTAGTCGGAGATCACGGCGTCGAACAAGGATGAAGTCAATTTGGCTGCTATAGGCACCACAGGTGGAGGTGATGAGGGGGTTGATGCGCTTCTTGAAAAACGTATTACCAATGACCAAGTCATTTGCTTCCGCAAAATCCAAAATTTGTGTACCATCATCATAGAGAAACTATTTGATAGTGCGAGAAAAAAAGAGAAGATCCTTTTATGGCCATATCGATCGCGAGATTACCTTCCACAAGATTGACCAATCGTTTGCACCGTTTCTGGCACAATAACAAGGTTCGTACCACGTGGTTCACGGAAACTGAGAAGGATATTAACGAACTGGGAACATCAGATCTGCAAGACAGACCGGCTGTGAGGCATGCTTTGAACGAAGTCCATGGTTTTCAGGAGAAACCTCGGAAGAAAGGTACCCACTGGACAACTGAAGGAAAGGAGTTACACCGGCAGACAATGCGTCAATACTGGGCGAAGATCAAGATCCTCCAGTTGAATAAACGTGGTCCTAAGTTGGCCAATTCCAGAGAACAAGAAGAAGTCATAAATAATTTGTCATTCATAATATTTTGTGAACCTCTTCATGATCTGAATAGAAGTATTCTTTGAACAAGGTAGGGCTCCTGATAATTTTATAAGTAAAACAGCAATGACCTTGACAGTCAACTAACAAGATAAGATGGTATATTGGCTTACACGGCCAAGGAATTAAAACTCAGTAATTTGTCTAGGTTTATGCCATATCGTGCGGGGTTCGCCTAGGAACACCAATATAGGCTCATCAGCGGCATCTAGGTATCCGTGCCTGGACCCCCACAGGAGCACAGTGTGTCGAATCCCATATCTAGGTGGAAAAAATTCACTGCCGCAAATGAAAGCGAAAACTGGCTCATTCGATAGTGAACAGACCTTTCCGCTGTCTGGTGCGTAGGAGGGAGGGTATTGGTGCTGAAACGTCTTCCTGGCAGTTATCAGGTCATTTGATAGGAGATGTCGGAGTGAACCGAACGTTGTGATTCTAATGAGTTCAACGAGGTGTTGTCTTCTGCGGCTCATGGAATAGTGAAAAGAGGTATGTGTTCTCACTTTTATGCGAAATGCAAGTTTTCTGCACTAAATAAATTATTTACTTTGAGTGCCTCATAGTGCCACTTTACTTTCAACGTCATTCGATAGGAAATTCAATGTAGATTCAGGATCTGTAGTGGTTTGGTTGCGCACGAATGTGCATGATGGTTTATTTTCTTATTTTCAGTGACTATGGGGGCATTACCGCTAGAAGATTTTTTCAACGCGTTACGGTCGTGTCGTAAAGAGGGGCGTACAGGCGTCATATTTCAATATGTTATGAATAAATTTGATCCTACAACTCTTACTGACACTCAGGTGCAGGAGCTAAGAAACAAAATTAAGTTGATAGCCCATAATATTAACAACAAGAAGTTTCGTGACGAACTAAGGAGCCTACTTTTCTTAAAATTTAAGATTCATGTCAATCTATCTAGAATAATGACGAAATTAATTTGATAATATCGAAATTTCTAATTAGTTCGAAATATACCTGGTATAATGTTGCCTAATAGAGCACTTAAATTGCCAGCCCTGGAGATTGAATATATTGTTAGTTCCATCTCGAAAGGTACAGAATACAACATTTGGTTGACGAAATTTGGTTGAAATCCAATTGATAGTCCAGAAGTTATATGCATTTAAATATTGGACCTATCAGCAGGCTTAGAATCATTTTGGCAACACTGCCATGTATGGCCTCCTGGAAATTAAACTGAAATATTATTATCTATATGTCTGCCAATTTTGGAATAGCTCTCAGGCATACCTTCCAAGATATCCAACATGGAACTCAAATTTCAACTGTGTTTTTTTAGCAGTTGGTTGCACTGCCATAATTTTCAAATATGGGCTTGAGATATTTACTCATACCAAATTTGGATTCGATTGCTGCAGCCATTTAGGAGTTGATAGGGGGACACACACACACAGCCAGACAGACAGATCGATCGATCTCATAAGTCTACTTTTTCCTCATTTTTGCAAAATGTGTAAGGTAGGCTAAAATGGGAGAGTACAGGAAGAACAATGCCACGAAAAACTCCTGGCAATCTACCTATGGAAGCTATTGAGTTACTTAATGACTCCCAAGGAACTTTGACATCAAATGATGAAGACCAGTATAGCAATGACTACGATGCCTTGGACTCTACAAAAGAATCAGGTGACGAATGAACATTTAGACATTTTGTTATTTTAAGGGGAATGAGATTAATGAGAACATTACTTGACGAATGGACGTTTTCCTTTTATTTGCAATGGGAGAAATAGGCCTAATATTCAATATAATGTTGTCTTTGTTTCCATGCTTTTCTAGAGAAATAATATTGTTTTCGTGTGTGAAGTATGTTTACTAAAACTACGTCATTAGCAGGACTGAAAAATGACATTTTGTTATAAATAAATTGTTTGTATGATTTTGACGAATATTTTTTAATTTTTAGAAAAATAAATTTTATTTGTTGTGCATATTTCGTTGTTCTATGGTTGATAACAATTTAATTTATGTTTTTAATCTGGATAATTTTACTTCGTCTATTTCCTCAAATAAGGTATATCAAGACTACTTGACTGAAACTCTCATTGTTATTCATATTTTATCCAGTTTTAAATAGTATGTTTATCACTGTCATAAACTACACACATCAAAAAAAGTTTTGCATCACCTCGGTTCCAAGAGTTCCGGAACCTTTAAATACAAAGGGAATAGAGATCAACACAAACAACATTTCAGCTCGTTTTATTGCTCATGAGACCCACACATTGCATGTTGTACCATCATACAGCTAGACTTTCAGCATTTGTGGTCCAGATTGCAGTACACACCACTACCTCTAATACCCAGTAGCACGTCCTCTTGCATTGATGCATGCCTGTATTCGTCGTGGCATACTATCCACAAGTTCATCAAGACACTGTTGGTCCAAATTGTCCCACTCCTCAACGACAATTCGGCGTAAATCTCTCAGAGTGGTTGGTGGGTCAAGACGTCCATAAACAGCCCTTTTCAACATATCCCAGGCATGTTCGATAGGGTTCATGTCTGGCGAACATGCTGGCCACTGTAGTCGAGCGATGTCGTTATCTTGAAGGAACGCATTCACAAGATGTGCACGATGAGGTCGAGAATTGTCGTCCATGAAGACAAATGCCTCTCCAATATTCTGCCGATATGGGTGCACTATGGGTCGGAGGATGTCATTCAGGTATCGTAAAGCCGTTTCGGAGCCTTCCATGACCACCAGTGGCGTACGTCGGCCCCACATAATGCCACCCCAAAACATCAGGGAACCACCACCTTGCTGCACTCGCTGGACAGTGTGTCTAAGACGTTCAGCCTGACCAGGGTGCCTCCTCCAAACACGTCTCCGACGATTGTCTGGTTGAAGGCATATGCGACACTCATCGGTGAAGAGAACGTGATGCCAATTCTGTGGGGTCCATTCAGCATGTTGTTGGGCCCATCTGTACCGCGCTGCATGGTGTCGGGGTTGCAAAGCTGGACCTCGCCATGGACGTCGGGAGTGAAGTTGCGCATCATGCAGCCTATTGCGCACAGTTTGAGTTGAAAACACGACGTCCTGTGGCTGAACGAAACGCATTATTCAACATGGTGGCATTGCTGTCAGGGTTCCTCCGAGCGGCAATCCGTAAGTAGCGGTCATCCACTACAGTAGTAGCCCTTGGGCGGCCTGAGCGAGGCCTGTCATCGACAGTTCCTGTATCTCTGTACCTCCTCCATGTCCGAACAACATCGCTTTGGTTCACTCTGAGACGCCTGGAAACTTCCCTTGTTGAGAGCCCTTCTTGACACAAAGTAACAATGCGGACGCGATCGAACTGCGGTATTGACCTTCTAGGCATGGTAGAACTACAGACAACATGAGCAGCGTACCTTCGTCCTGGTGGAATGACTGGAACTGATCGGCTGTCGTACCCCCTCCGTCTAATAGGCCCTGCTCATGCATGGTTGTTTACATCTTTGAGCAGTTTTAGTGACATCTATGGACAGTCAAAGGGACTGTATCTTTGATACAATATACACAGTCAACGTCTATATGCCGGAGATCTGGGAACCGAGGTGATGCAAAACTTTTTTTGATGTGTGTATAATATACAACCAAATCGTGATTTTTACTACCGAAAATGGATGGTTCTTTTGTTGCTTTCGGTCTTTTTGTACACCTCCCCTTACCCCTCACCCGTATATATTTACGCCCGAAGATCGTACACTTTAGATGATGCCAGAAATGAATTCAGCGACCTCGAAAACGGTATATTGCCAACTTTTAATAGAATCCCAGCACTATTAACGAAGTTAGTAATTTTTATCCCTAGGCGAAACTCCACACAAGACACGGTATAAACCTAGAAAAATAGCTCAGTTTGAATTCCTTGGTCGTGAAAGCCAATATACCATCTTTTTGGAAGCCTTTAGGCCTGTAGGCTCCGTGCCTTGGGGGTGAGAATGCACAGAGGTCCTGATGTTAACATGGCCGAAGTACAGCGATGTGTGGATAAATACTGAAAATAAACATTAATCTGAGGGATTTCCAGACATCCTAGAAACGTGAAACTTAGTACTAGTGAAGCTGATGAAAGATCGCTATGAGACACTAAATCTTTTTTTCCACTGTGCAACACAACTTACTTTGAGGCATGGTCAGGCCCGTGTTCTCTTACGCACACCAAAGCAACCCAAACATACAAAGCAAACGTCATATCACTCTGGCTCCGAGTCTGCGTGTGCGACTCGGGAGCGTGGGGTTCGAGGTTCAAATCCGGGGCCTATCTATCAGCTTTCTTTGTTCTCTCTCGCTTCCTTTCAAGTGGAAGCAGATTGTTTGTTGACATTAAGACCCGGAGCCAGAGTGATATGATATTCAACGTTTGCTTTGGTGTGCGTTAGGGAGCACGGGCCTGACCGCTCGAGCTGAGCCGTCACCTGATGACGTCATATGTTTAACAGTTGTGGTTCACTTTTAAGGTATTTCTGGACACTTCAGACCCTAAGTGTCCTATATCAAATTACTTGTCTCAATGCCATCTACGTCGCTATAGAGAGTTTTAAACGTTAATAAGAGACACCCTGTATAAATTAGCCAAATAGTTTAAAAAAGAAAATCCCGAAGAGGATGTAAAGCCTCAAACAAAGTAAGTTGTGTTGCATTGTGGAAAATAAGATTTAGTGCAATGATAATATTCAACGCGGAAAATGTTCATAAAAGATATTCATCGCTATAAGGTCTAAACTATTCGAATTTTTTCGAAGGGACCGAGATGGCGGCTCAGGAGAAGAACTGTGTAAGCAAGCATTTCTTTCAACTGTAGATTAACCCTTTTTTAAGCGATGACGTATAGTTTTTGTGAACTCAAACGTTTTCTGAATGTCCAAACTAAATTTTAACATCAAACCTCGAGGAAGTGTTGACGAAAATTTACGTGATATTCAGGAGGTAATGTCGTGGTGACGCGATGTAGGCCTATAATAAGTACAAAGGGGAAAATGCAACACTTCCAGGTAACCTAGAAACTTAAAGCAAGGTACCGGTACCAGAGAAGCTGATGTCCCCAAGATCCCTAGAAATATCTAAAAGTTATGTTAGGGGGCCGAGCTGATGGGCTTTAAAATTGGGTTTTAGAAGCAGTTCGGCGTAAGTACGCAAGCGTATTTTCACCCATTGGTTAACTTGTTTGCCAAAGGGATGACCTAGAGTCTTCGTGAGCAAAACGTTTGCTGAAAGTCCAAACTAACTTTCAACATCAAATCCCGGGTAAATGTTGCGGAAAATTTCCGAAATATTAAGGAGGTAATTGTACCGATGGTACAAACCACCACGGCATATTCAGGATATTTTTCACCCTGAAAATAAAAGCTGAACTTCCTTTTCCCCCAAAATTAACTTTTTCGAACTAAAATATGTGAATTCCTTAAATTATGCAATATTGTGCAATATGTAACTAACTTTGGTGGTAGTCTGTACCGCACGTGTTGCCCTTGCCACGCGCTAATTAGAACGAAAGGTATGTATAGCACTGATAAAATAAGATTTATTGATGTCCCTTTAGCTGAGAGTGTGGTGGAGCAGTGCTGCCAACGTCAAATTACTCGCTCCCTTAGCTCTCTTAGCTCTATACAGAAGCGATAATTCGCACTCTGGTGTTACATTTTTGTACTAATCCACTTAACAATTTGATTGGCTGTTCAAAAGTGATGAAGCGTACTCTGGAGTTACATTTTTGTTCCAATCTGCTTTAAAATGTGATTGGCTGTTCAATACTGAATATCATTAGTGGGGATGGGTTGCGAACGGAGTCGCGAAGAGTCGAGACTGCTGCCCGGGTGGGTGAAACTCCATAGGGAGTTTTGGTGCCAACGCTAGCTTGCCTTGTAGTAGTACCTGCTGACAACGTTAAAAACGCTAGCAGTCATCGCGTACGACGATGTAGTTGAGTTATACTTCTATAGATGGCAGCAAAATCGGAAAATAGGTGAGTAATCTTGTTAATGTTGTATATTTAATTAATATTTGAATATATATCAATAGTAAATACATATTGCAGTGCTTAGTAAAGAATACAATCAGTTTCGAACAATATTATACGAAGAAATTGAATTATATGGAATTACACATCGATCTTAGTCGATACACTGCGCTCGAAAACGATATCAGATACTATCGATATAATTCAAAATAAGAGCAGGTTGTTCCAACGCTTCCCGTAATACAAACGTGATATTTCTTAATTCGACTGATAGGAAGTACCGCACTGACAATTAAATAATACTGGTGTGTGATAAGTGCAGCTGTAATTTTGTCTTACAATTCATTTGTAATATTGTAGTATAGTAGCCTACTCTTTCTATTTGTACATATCTGTGGGATGTCATGCTATGTGCTTTGTGGAAACATGGGCTGATCTCCTTGAAACATCCACAACTATTCTGATAGAGCCTATGTTTTCTTCTCTACCTGATATCACAGGGGGAAGAAATCGCCTATTATTAGACCAACTACTAAAATATGACCATTATAAGGCAGGGGAAAGAAAGAAAGAAAGAAAGAAAGAAAGAAAGGAATATAAAGTAGTGGAGGGGGATAGAATAGGGGAAAGGGTCGAGTAGGCACGGGCCGGGAGGGGTGAGGGGCCAGTAGGCCAGGTCGGGGACGGATCGCGCTCGAAAGTGCATCGTCGCGCCATCTCATATTGTCAGTTGAAACTACTTTCGCCGAGCAATAGGTTGGTATCAAAATTTTGCATTAAGTTGCAGCTCTACCCATATATCCTCCTTGCTGCTGCCCCTGGAACCGATGCACTCGAATCCAGTGTCGACTTCACTGATGCACTAACGCCATCTAACAACTGTTTTCGGAACTGTTTGTACTTAAAGTGCCGGCTCCGAGGTGTTGGGCAACACCATCTAGAGAAAGGACGTGCGATATGTGTTATGACGTCATAGCCTTCCGGCCATCAGCGAGCGCGCTACCCAGCACTGTTGCTATGAACAATCTGTGAGGAAACGACTCTTTATCAAATTAGGTTCGACAGACGGGAATAAAATAACGAAACCATAAATGAAACATGGTCAGAAGTTGATGCGATTGATGCATGACACTAATAAATCGACGTTTTCGATCATACTCGATAAGTATGTATTTCGAACCTTGCGAGTGTGAACTTGACCGAAAACACTCTTGTCTGGGCAATAAATGCGATGGATAGAAGAATTCAATAGAAAACTTGAAAAATATTCACCCCATTTTAACGTGAAATGTCGACTACACAACGGGTAGAAAATACACATATACAAATAACCAATTAATCTGTAACAGTTAAAACAGAAACTAATATCTATAGTGAATCATATCTGTCCAGGTTTTATTCCCACTTCTGCTGAGAAATGTAATTCTGATTTGAGGTTTGAAACGAAATTCACTCAGCCTCATGAGTTAAAACTGAACTGAGAAGAAGTGGGTTCGATTTCTTATTTCTCCTCCAAGTAAATGCTGGGATTGTTCCTAACAGAAGACCATGGTCACCTCCTTCCCAATTCTAGCATCATAATACACACACTACCACAGAAAATACACACATACAAGTTCTAGCCGTATCCAAATACACATGGCTGATGACAATGATACCCTAACCCACTCACGAAAGAAAAACAATGAGCCACAGAAAGTTTTCATCAGAGATAAGAAACCAGGCTAGTAATGCCTATGACAGGAGAGGTTACCTACTGAAATGGAACAGAGCAGCAGTCTTAAAGACATGAGAACATTTACCAAAGAGGAAACTTGTTGTTGATTCATGTAGGGATGATGTTGTGGTAATAATTTAGAAACAAACACTTGATATAGAGTAACACTACAGTAGTTTTCATATTGCAATATTTACAACATCAGGCATGGCATATCCAACAATACATAAAATATGCTTGTTCCCAGTGATCTTAGCACTTTGTTTTGAACAGATTACAGTGAGCAGTCTGCAAAAATATGTTGACCTCATATTTCTATGTCACATAAACTGTGCTGTTGTGTAAAAACAATAACTGAAATATGACCATATCTACCCTTCACTAGTTAGCCTACAACAAATCATTGACACATTGGCATAGTGTTATGTAAAATACATATTACAAGTCAGCAATTTTTGTAGGTTTGTGCCGTGTCTTGTGTGGGGTTTCGCCTAGGACACCAAGCTGGCTCATCAACGGGTTCTTGGTGTCCCCGCCCGGACAAGGACAAAAAATAGTTGGATTATATTGAAAATGTACTTCCTCATAATAATTGAATAGGTTACAACTGGGTGTCATATGAAAGACTCATTAAATGCTAATAGTCCATAAATGTGCTAGCAGAGTACCATTTTTGACCTAATTTTCATTAAAATTTCATTTTAAAAAGGGTTTGGAATAGCTTTCAGACTCTTACATGATGTGATCTCTCTTGGAAATATCATCTCTGGAATTTGTGGAAACCAACATTCACCAAAACACTCTGCTGGTTGCAGTGATACAAATAAAAAGAAGAGCTATTTAACACTTCCTTGACTAGATGTTTAATGTGACTGTACACAGCAGTTATTAGTTGCGTTCTAACCTGACATCTCCACTTTAGGACAACTTCTTGCAATCAGTTCCAACGTTTGGTGTGCTAACACTACATGCCACAATAATTTCATCTATTGTAAATGCCAATTGATTGTTCATCCTATACTTACAGTTCAGTAATTAGCCATGTACAGCAGTGGATCAAGTAGCACAAAATTAATTGAACTACATACAATGAAATAATATTCGAATATTCCTAATTTCCACTGAATGCCCATAAACAGTTACTCCACAAGTTTCCTCCTCTTATGCTGATCCAAAGATTTGGGTTAAAATCTATCATTAACATGGTGTACAGCATTGTTATATTACTGACAGTACTCAGTGCAGTCTTTTCAATTAATGCCCAGACCTGCTTGGAACAGTATTACCCCATAAACAGTACAGAGGGCAGACATCTTCGTGTTACATTCACCAAAACAATCTGCTGGTTGGAGTGATGCAAACATTCTGTCTTGTAGTTGTCGAGTAGCATATTCATAACCATTTTCATGGGGATAGCAGCTGATAATTTGATCACCTTGTATTAAATTAGTTACAGTACTCGAATTATCCTAAATTTATTCAATCTCACACCTGACTCACCCACCCCTCTTCCCCCCACCCCAACAAGAAATATAATGAATGATATTAGTGGAATAGAAAAATAAAAGATTAATCGGGACCTGCTGCAAGTTATGGGCCTCTAACCTAATGCAGTTCTTGAAACTTAAATCCCAATAGAAATGCGAATACTACCCACTACCCCACCTCCCACTTGACATTGCATAACCCTATAAAACAATTAAACATAACCTACATAACCTGTAGCACATAATTTACGTTAGAAAATTCTGGATTTTACATCTAAATGAATTTTCATGAACAGAGGGGCTAGCCTATTTTATAATTTAAGGGTAGGACTCTCTGTTTAGAAACCTTTAATCAGTCCCGGTTTATACAACGGTGCAGTGACTAGTTTTCCATTCCGTACTAGTGGTCTATTCCATCTCATGTTGTTTGAAATGGAGTCCGCACACGAGAGACTTGGTTACAAGGTTTCTTCTACCATTACACTAAACTAGCGAGAATTGGAGATTAAGCATTGACGTAATACGTACCTTGGAATGTTTCGTAGGAATAAAATCCTCGTGGTGAATAGCTCGTACGGTATCCATTCTCCTCCATCATTAGGAAAGAGAAAACATTTACTTTCAGCCCATTGGCATAATTGCCTTTAAAATTTGGTCCACTGCACTTTTTAGGCATAACTTTACACTGCATTGATAACCATGAAGTATAACTGGATAGGAATGCCGAGAAAAACAGTATAGGAACCATGAACATGGAACACAAAGGACGTAAACCACTCGGTCGCCATAGCCACACAGCCGTTGAGCTGTGACGTCACTCGCATATGAAATAGGTATTGCAGGCCTTCTCTCTAGGTGGTGTTGTGTTGGGGTAGCGCGCCTGCCTCTCACAGGGAGGCCCTGGGTTCGATTCCCGGCTCCGTTAGGGATTTCATAAATTGACATGAGGGCTGGAACGGGGTGCACTTAGCCTCGCGAGGACAACTGAGTAGCTGTCTGACAGTGAGGCAGCCCCCGGTCACAAAAACCAAGATTAACGGCCGAGGGGATCCGATGTGCTGACCACGCGTCACCCCAATATCTGCAGGCCAAATGGCAGGGCAGCGGTCGCTTGGTAGGTCTAGGCCCTTCATGGGCTGTAATGCCATGGGTTATTATATTGGACGTTCCTACCTTGATACCTTGTGTTACGATGAATGTATTATTAGCCAGCAAACATTAAGATTGCTTCGGGTTATTACGAGGGCAGATCAAAAAATAAGTTGCACTTCCCAGTTATGGCCGTTTATTACACCTCCTATACAACAGCCTATAACGACATATAATGTAACGTCACTTTGCCACGTTTCACTGCGCTCGGATGGTTAAATTGCGAGAAACGTCCATTTAAATATTTACATTTCGCGTCGTCACCATGTTGGATTTGTGATCACCATGTCATTAAAAGTCACATAGGTGAACTTATGTTCATACCATTTATCAACATACAAAATTTCAGTTTGATTGCTGTCATAGATTAGTAGATATTGAGAACCATCTAAATATTTCGGATGGTCGCCATGTTGGATTTTGAAATCTGTAGACCATAGAGTAATGTACCATTAGATGACGATTATTTCGTAGGTTCATTTTTCAAACGTTGACTTCGATCGCATGATTAGGACACAAGAAATGAAAACTTTATTTTAAAATTTCGTATAGCCACCATATTGACGTTATGTAAACAATTGCACTAAATTAGATGTCAATGCATTACAATTTGTATATGCATTTGCTTTATCAAGTTTCACTGCGTTCAGATGGTTAATTCGCGAGAAAAGTCTATTTAAATATTTCAACTTCGCTATGCCGCCATGTTCGTTTTGTACTTAACAGGTTTTTGACAGTTACATAAGCGAACTTCTAGTAGTGCCCTTTATCACCGTGAAAAATTTCAGGGTGATATCAGTAATAATTTCGGAGATATAGAATGGCGGTTAAATATTTCGCACAGCCGCCATGTTGGATTGGTGGGACAAAATACAATTTGAAGGGCACGGTCGTGGTCGGACAAAATATTACTATGACCTTACCGCGTTTTATTGAAATCGCTCCTGCCGTTCAGATTGTATTAGGGGGGGACACACACATAGACCTACACACACACACACACACGGACAAAAGGTGATCTCATAAGCCTATTTTTTCATAAATGAAAATAGGCTAAATAGGGGGTTGTATTTAACATTTCCAAGTTGCTCCCACCTCAAGACGATGTACCCTTAAAACTACTTATGTATTATAAGAGATATTTTTATACGATACATTTCTCGAAATGTTTGGATGTCTCAAGTTAAATGGACCATCCTGTGTTCTGTGCTCGTTCAATGTTTGTAACTCAAGATGTCAAAGTTAACCCGAGGAAAATTAAGTCTGGTTGTGGTGTTCGTGAAGAAGTCCGAGATAAATGACTGCTTCCTACTTGAGCGAGAGTGGACAACACGTTGCAAGCTTCTCTAGGCCGTGATATGGAGGGATACAAGGCGCCGCAACTTGTACACACCTACCCCCTGGTCCCTGTGCCTTGCTCTTTCCTGTCCTTTCGTTTCAGAGACTGTCGCGGTGGCTCAGACGCTAGCGCGAGAGACTGCGGAGCCTATGGTCCGGGGTTCGCGAGTGCCTGAGCCACCGTGAAGCGAAAGGACAGGAAAGAGCAAGGCACAGCGACCAGAGATAGAGCGGCTCCATTGCAGGGTGTAGGCAACCCACATGCCACTTGTGTATTCAAGTCAAACACGCTGCATGGAAAAGCTGTCGAAAAGTCCAAAACTCAAATCTCGGACTTCTTAGTCAAATGTTCCGTTTCCATAGTGTAGAAGACCACGTGCATCATAATACAGTAGACTATGTTGATAAGGAAATGATGCTCCTAAGTACTGTAGGCCTACTCCTCGCCTCTCCTCACGACTTGATAAGTGGAGAGAGTAATGTGTTTTCAAGTTGTTATCATCCGTTCTGTGTTCACCTCAGAAATTGTAACCACAATGGAATCGTCACCTGGAGGTATGCACTGTAATATATACTGCCGGAAAAAAATTCGGTCACCCATTTAGAGGGTACCAATTCACTCAAGATTTATTGTGGCAACAGTGCATATGGAGTAGCCTACATGAAATGATTAAATATACAGATCAATGGGTCAAGCGGTTCAGAGATACCAGGTATCGACCCATGCTGAAACACCCATATTAGTACGAGGTGTAGCCTCCACGGGCGGCAATGCAGGCACTGACTCTTGCATCCAGTCGATCATACAGATGGCGGATACTGTCTTGGAATACGTTATTCCAGGCTTGCTCGAATTGTTCACACAGTTCTGTAAGAGTTGTGGGTGGACGAGTCGCACGAGTCACTTGTCGGCCCATCATGTCCCACACGTGCTCGATTGGCGACAAGTCCGGCGATCGTGCTGACCAGGGAAGTTGCTGCACGTCTTGCAGTGCACGTTGGGTTGCACGGGCTGTGTGTGGGCAAGCATTATCCTGTTGGAACAACAAACCCCTTCCTGTTGCAAGAACGACAAAGAACGGGTCTAACAACATTCTGCACGTACCGAGCGCTGGTTAGCGTTCCCTCCACAAACACCAAAGGTGAACGAGAGTTGTAGCTGGGGTGGGAATGGTGTGTCTTGGACGAATGCACTCTACGAAACAGCGCTCACCAGGTCTACGTCGAACGCGCCAACGACCATCACTTGCGTGCAGGCAGAATCTGCTTTCATCGCTGAAGACCACGGCGCGCCATTCTATCTTCCAAGTGATCCTCTGACGGCTCAAGTGGAGCCGTGCACGTCGATGCTGTGGCGTGAGTGGAAGACGGGCTAGAGGTGTGCGTGCCCGTAGTCCCACTGCTAGTAACCGGTTTGCAACAGTTCGTGCTGACATTTCTGGGCTCACAAAACCTCGTATCTATGCTGTATGATCTGCCACTGCTGCCCTTACAATACGACGTTCCTGGCTGACGTCTGTGCAGCGTGGACGTCCAGAACCTCGTCTACGGGTGTGTGAATGTTCACGTGACCACTGATACCAACATCGTTGCACAACGGACACAGCACGTCCAACTTGTGTGGCAATTCTCCGAAAGGACCATCCCGCCACTCGGAAGGCCACAATTTGACCCCTTTCAAACTCGCTCAGTTGGCTGTAGGAAGCACGAGTGCGTCTCCGTTTCATTGTGCCGGCTTACTTCACACGTTTTCACCACAATGAGCAGCATGGCTGTGAGCTTTCCCTATTAAATGGTAGACACAGATGGCGCTCCGGTAACTATGCCACTACGCTATCTGTTGGCGGACGACTTTGAAACCCTTATCAGTACATCTACTATCCCCAAGATGGCATCTGCCGTCAATGGATCAAAATCGACGTCGTCTTTTAAAGTGACCTAATTTTTTCCGGCAGTGTAGTTCATAGTTACATTCCTATGATTTCAGTAATGTTCCGAGCACGTCCTGGCTATAACTAGAGCCCTGCGCGGATAGACAAAACGTTATCCGCATCCACGCGGCTTTTATCCACACGTTTGTTATCCAAATCTACTGGCATTACAATAATATTGTCAATGTGTTGCTTTATACTTTATCTTTTAGACGTTTGAGCAGAAAGTCGAACCCTTAGCACATGACATACTGAACAGTACATAGCCTATGTTTAAGATGTATGTTATAGACCTACAGCCAGAATTGCAACCCTTTTCAGTTCGGAGTGTTGATTGTGCTTAATTACATAATTTGAATAGGATTAGCTTAAATCATCATCTTACATTTGTCAGGAAAAAAATAACGGAAAAATATGATATGTCATAAACATCCGGGCCCTAGTAAGGGAGAGTGTGTGTGTGTGTGTGGGGGGGGGGGGGGTGTCGGGGGGAATTGTGCGCACTTAAGCAAGAATTGGTCTTGTGATGTTGAAATAATTGATAACACAACTGCAGTTATGAATAAGGGAGCCTTAGTAACTCCATATTCGATGTGCAGAAACAAATTTAATTCAAAATTAAATTTGGAATTGTTCGTGAAATCCAAGGCCACCGAAACTGCTGAGCAAATTAAAACTCGCATTAAAAGTAAGATAAACCCAACTGAAATGAAAGTAGGGATTAATGCAATGAAAACAATTGGGGATGGTAGAGTTTTACTGGAAACTGGTAGTAAACGAGAAATTGATGTTTTAAACGAGGCAATTAACACAGAATGTGGTCAACACGTTGATGTACAGGTACATAATTTACGGAAACCTCCAATGATCGTATATGATATACCGGATAATATTACGGTGGAAAATGCTTCTGAGACAATCAGAACACAAAATACAAGACACGAAAAAAATATTAGTAATTTAATCATAGAAGTACAAACTCGAAGACAATTACTAAATACGAAATTGAAGGTTGGATGGGTAATTTGTAATGTGGCAGATTATCTAGTTGCTAATAGATGCTACAAATGCAGCAGGTACAATCACCGGTATCAAGCATATACTGGTGATGAAACCTGCCCTTTATGTGCAGGTAATCATAAAATGAAAGATTGAACAGCTCCTTATGAACATCGTTTTATTAACTGCATCAATTATAATAAGTATAATAAGAAAGAAAATATATGTGTGAAGCATTCTTCTTTACACACAAGTTGCCCTAGTTTGCGTGCTGTTTTAACTAGATACATGATGAATATAGACAATTAATGTTTATTCTACAATATCAACATATATGACATCAAATCGAGGAACTTACATAAATTGTATTCAAATAAATCTACAGCATTCAAGGGCTGCAACAGCCAACTTAATGAAAATCATTGAGATAAATTCATCGGACATAATATTTGTTCAGGAACCATATACGTACAACAACCAACCTGCAGGTATTTCTAAACGATATCGTACATTTACTTCTGGTAATGAGCAGAGTAGAGCTGGCATAGTAATTACAAATAGGGGTATAGACGCTTTACTTATTGAACAATTATCAGATGCAGATATTGTTGTCATGCAAATAATATACGGGGAATTTCAGTTCTTCACAGCAGGTGTATATTTAGATTATAGTCCTCCATTAGAAGAAGAATTAAAGAAAATAGACCAGCTTTTAAAACTTACTAATGGAGCCGTGGTCATTATAGCTATGGACAGTAATGCCAGACCAACAACATGGCACGATGTGCTAACGAATTCAAGAGGTAGAATACTAGAAGAATATATTGCTAGTAAATCACTTCATATAATTAATGAAGATAGTGAAAGAACTACATTTCAAAGCAGCAGAGGTTCTAGCAATAATGATCTTACTATAGTTAATGATCAACTTCTGGCAGTAATGCAGGCATGGAATATTAGCGAAGAGAAGAGTTGTTCAGATCATAAAATTATAAAATTTGAAATCAGGACTGAAATACAGATACGTAACAAGCAAGAGTGTAGTTTTCAAGGTGTAAGGTTCAAAGTGCAAGGCGATAAATATAAAGAATTTGATAATAACCACGCCAAAAATCTTTCTAGAAATTTTAACAAGGCCAATTATATTGGAGACATGAAGGAATTAGATCAGTTTCTGTCCCCGAGTGTGGAAAGAGAAGTAGAATTAGAATCTATTGTTTACAAATTTGCTGAGATATTACAGTCAACTTGTAGGCAAACATTTATAACACTTAAGCGACCGAATATGTCAGAAAGGAAGAAATCAGTTCCATGGTGGAACTTAGGAAAAGAACGGCAGCCTTAAGATGGAGATTCCAAAAAACAAAAAATAATGACCAACTAAGAGAGATCTGTAAGCAAGCGTATTTTGTTGAGAAGAGGAAGTACCAAGCAGCTATCAGAAAAGAGAAATTTGACTCCTGGAAACAATACTGTAACACAACATCATCTGTAAATCCGTGGAATGAAGTGTATAAACTGGCTTCAGGTAAAATAAGGAACAACATTCTCATGTCAACTATTCAGAAACCTGACGGAACGACAACATTAAATATGGAAGACACTATAGAATAGATTATGGATTATCTTATTCCGGAAGATAAGAAGAAGATACAGATCACCATAAAACATAAGGAGGTTAATTAATGAATTAATTAATACTTGCTATGATAGATATTTCACAGAGGAGGAGATTCGTCAAACCATTAGTAGCTTCAATCCAAAGAAAGCGCCAGGTGAAGATGGAATAACTATGGAAATACTCCTACGAACTTTCAATAATTTTCCTAAGTTTTTAACGTCAATATATAATGAATGTCTCAAAAGAGGATGCTTCCTTAAAATTCGGAAGAGAGCAAAAATAATTCTCATACTTAAACCAGGAAAAGAGAAGAGTACAGATCCATCGAAATTTAGACCAATTAGCTTGTTGAATCTAGCGGGCAAGGTACTGGAGAAGTTATTGATTAGTAGAATAATGCATCATATGTACAAAAATGAATTAATGAATAATAATCCATTTGGATTTACACCACAGAAGAGCACAACCGACGCAGCAATGGAAGTGAAGCAATTTATAGAACCGGAATTAGAAAAAGGGAACGTAATAATTATGACCAGCTTGGATGTTAAAGGTGCTTTTGACGCCGCTTGGTGGCCTGCTATTCTAAAAGGACTAAAAGCTATGGAATGCCCTAGAAATCTATACAAACTCTCTCAAGACTATTTACAAGGAAGAACAGCTTTCATGTCCATTAATAGCAACAGCATTGAGAGAAGACTTACTAAAGGTTGTCCGCAAGGTTCATGCTGTGGTCCTGGTTTTCGGAATATACAATACAATTCTCTTCTTACATTGCAGTATACTAATCGCACGAAGGTAGTTGCATTTGCAGATGACGTATTACTGCTTGTTAAATCAGCATCTATTAAAGAGGCAGAAAATTATAGTAATATAGAAATGGACAAAATTTCAATTTGGGCTAAATTCAATAAGATCAGATTTAATGAACAGAAATCAAAAGTTATGGTCTTGTCGAGAAGAAAAAGAAAAGAAGAAAAGGAGATTAAAATTTATCTTAATTACAAAAGCTTAGATCAGGTGGACACCGTTAAATATCTTGGAATTATTTTCGACCACAAACTTACATTTAGAGAGCACATTAACTATATGACTGAAAAATGTAGGAAACTGATATTTAGTCTCTCAAGATTTGCAAAGCTAAACTGGGGTTTAAAGCATACAGCTCTGAAGGTAATATACAAAGTTGGAATCTTACCTCTCATTTTGCATGGAGCACCGGTGTGGAGAAAGGTTATAGAGAAAACTTACTATAAAGTAAAATTGATAAGTCCAAAGGCTGATAAATATCAGAATAGCTAAAGCTTATCGCACTGTATCTAATGAAGCTCTCCGTGTGATAACAGGATTAATTCCAATTAATATTCAAATTGAGGAGACGGTAGCATACTACGATCTCATTAAAGTTAATAGTAAAGAAGATCGCTCAATTGACATGGACATGGAAGTAAATCAATGGTATCACCCTGCTGACTTTGTTAAAATTATTGACGAAAATTATGAACAGATGCATTCTTTCAATGTTTACACTGATGGAAGTAAAAGTGAGGATGGAGTAGTATCTGGAATTGCCATATACAATGGAAACGAGTTCATTCAACAGCTGCAATATAAACTAGACAAACGATGTTCTAATAATCAAGCAGAACAGCTAGCTATCGTTAAGGCATTGCTACATCTTGAATCCATGGATACGGAGCAGAGAACCGCACTCATTTTCACAGCCAGCCAAATTACAATAGATGCACTTAAAAACTTCAAAAACCATACATTTCTCATAGAGGAAATTAGAAGAAAAGCAATTGAAATGGAGAAACAGAATTGGGTGATTGTCTTCAGTTGGGTTAAGGCGCATAACGGAAATGAGGGGAATGAATTAGCGGACCAGCTGGCTAAAGAAGCAGCACAAAGCGGTTTAAGTGAGTGCTATAATAGAATTCCAAAAAGTAATATGCTAAAAGAATTAAGTGTGTTTAGTTTGAGAAAGTGGCAGAATGAATGGGACAATACATCCAAGGGCGAAATTACAAAATCATTTTTCCCCAGTGTACAGGACAGACTAAAATTGAAAATGAACATAATGCCCAATTTTACCGTTGTGACAACAGAACACGGCAATATTACATCATACTTATATAGATTTAAAATTATAGATAGTCCAACATGTATATGCAATAACGGTCACCAGACTGTAGATCACTTACTATATGAGTGTAAGTTATTAGGGAAAGAAAGAGATATATTAATAGTACATGTTTTAAGATCAGGCAACTGGCCTATAAAGAAAGATGAACTTGTTAGAAAGTACTGCCCCCGTAATTGAATTATGTAGAGACCACGGTGGCTATATTTGAAATTATAAGGAGAGTTATGGCTGTCATAGTTATGACGTGGGTAGTCATGACGTAAGCACGGATGACGTAAATGCTATGCCAGCAGGCTACTTGAGCTGAGATTCTCAGTGACGTCAGCATTTAGTCGAGAATGTTCCAAGATTTACGACGCAGTCGCAGGAAACGAGGAATTCTGCTATTGGAGGAGAGGCTTGAACCAATCAACGATAGTTTAAAGGAAGACGGAGATTGCTGAAACTATGGTATTTTTATTACTTTTGGAATGCAGAATTGTGGAAATCCATTTGCAGTAAAAGCATTGATTTGGAATTTTGGTGAAATTTATTTTCAGTTTTTGAATTTTGAAAATCCGTCATGTATTAACGAAGTTGGAACTTTTAGCGATGACGCAGTATCACGCTTTGGAAGGGATGGAAACGCCCCTCGAGAAGTTAATAAAAGGGCTTGCGCAGAAGAGAGGAGTCTCTTTCATTCTCCGATCATTCTGAGATCTCATTCTCAGATCATCGAAGTCTATTGTGAAAGTTCTTTTCTTATACATTCATTATAGTGAGACGTCGAAGTGAACAGCAGTGAAAAGAATCGTCTTTATAACGCGTGGCGAGGCCACTATATTAACGAGATCCAGGTCAAACTAGGTGAAGTTGAAACGGACCTTAGAAAGCTTCTACAAGTTTAGCTTCGAACAGTTAGCGGTCACCGATAAGCTAATTGTATTGTGCTGTGCTTCATGCAGTTATAGAGAAAAGCTGAACAATTTCGACCGATTAGTTTAAAAGATATTAGCAGTTTTATACGACTGACAAAAGTGATTATCTCGCCACAAGAGAAGCACTTTTGTATAGCCAGAATCAACGCAACGGCTGACGCTGCGAGTGGAATAGAAAGACTTCAGATTGCTTGGTTACACAACGATACAGTATAATGGAGCAATTGAATACGGCAGTTTGTTCTTCTAATACTACAACCGAAGAGCAGATGGAAGGCTAAAGGGCTTATTGCAATTGGGACATACTTCAACGGAGTGAGATAGCGACATGGAACTTCGCTAATTGCTATTCCACACAAGCGAACATGCGGTGAATACCATCTACACCCATGTTTCGTAATTAAAGGCTGAATACCATCGAACAGCCATAGAAACAATTTCATACTCTGTATATGAATAATTTCTTCGGAAATTTCTACAAAACTTCATGGCGATTGTCTACTGGAACTTCAGGGAATTTTTCAAGAGAGGTCAGGGGTGTCCCGACTCACAAAGAAGATTATTGCCGGAAGGATGTCTATTCGTCTTCGAGGAGCAGAGCGATTTCCGGAGAAGGAAGCAGTTCGATTCTCCGAGGGTGCTATTTCCTATTTCGAGGATGGAGCTCAGCTTTAACGTGGTGAAATGGATCCATCAGCAGTCTTCTTTGGGGAATTTTCCTCTGGAACGTCAATCGGCAGATAAGGTAGTCGTGAACGTTTATTGTATTTGAGTTTACTAATGATGTTTGAGCAACCATTTTTCCCATATTTTTATCCTCATGTTTTTTGCCCTATTTTCTTGTTGAGATTCTTATTCTCAGTATACCTTGATGAGTTTTGCATTTTTCGACGTTTTATTAAGACATTGTTATGTCATGGGCATAGTAAATGATTTTGAATCAGTTGAGACTGATATTTGGATTTTTCAGTAATTAATATTTTTTTTGTAGTCACGATTTGACTGTAAGTTAATGATTTTTATGGCAGATTTAAATTCAGACAGCGTGTCACTTTATTAAAGTAATTCAACCCCAGTTTAATTACTTTGACCAATTTTCTGTCATCATCAAGAAGGAAGAACATTTAAATGATTTTAGAGCGTTAAAATCTCTTACGTTGTCGACGATCTTGGAAATACTAGTCGTTATTTGAATTGATTGCAACACAGACATTTATCGTCAGTTATGAATGAACATTGCATTATAGACACTTTTGTGAAAGAGTAACTTTAATAATGAATTATTGAATGCATTAAAGTCAAGTACTTTTGTTAGGAGTTTTTCTCAATTAGAGAATTATATAACGATGTTTGCATTCCCCAGTCTAATTGGAGTCTATTCGACTACTTTGCATTTTAGTCGCACTTTATTTGAAGATAGTATTTTTATACTACAATTTTCTTTTAAGATGTTAATCTTAAATTTTGATAGACCAGACAGGCGTATATAAGCGTATTCACTATTAAATTTGTTTGTGATTGGCAAGTTTTGACTTCATTTCGGTTCATGAATGAAATCCACGAAGGTTATAGAAAAACAGTTTTGAAACAATTAATGATTATAAAAAAATTTAAGTGGAACTATGAATGTATAATCGCTAGTGCAGCGCGTGTTGAAAGTCGCTGAGGTATAATGCCCTTGAATATGAAGGAAGTTCCCACAGGAATTTATGTTAAAGAATTATTTGTGGAAGTTTTGTAAGTGATGTGGAAGTTTTTAATGCCATATAGATTAATATATGATGATTTTGGGCATATTTTTAATGCAGATTGTGCATTAACTTGTTAGCGAAGGATTTTCCGCTGGAGTAAGATTGTCATAGTTCGTTGAAAATTAATCAAGTGAATTAATGTTATAATTAACACGAGTTTTGAAAGAATTTGAGATAAGATTTTGAATGAAGGTTGCCGTCACAAATCATTATTAAAACCTTTATTAAACCAGATTGTGACATTAACATGTATAACTAACCTTCATTGGTCGATTATATTAAACACGAGTATGAAAATTATCAACCGGATGAACCTGTGGCTAATGTATTTCTTAAATTAATAATTTAAACAATTTAAATGTTAATATTGTAAATAATTGCTGTAAATATTTTTGAAAATAATGTGAAACGAGAGTGATGTTAAAGGCGTGCTTATAATATTTTTATTGTCTTTGACAAATATTATAAACAATTTCTAATTGTTATAAATAATTTGTGATTTTGTTATAAACATTTAAGAGCTAATTAAACATTTGGATTGAAGTTAACAAGTTTAAGAAATTAACATAATGATCCAATAGGATGTGAGTACAGTACTTGAAAGATTTGCGTAAATATAATGTGAGTTGTCTTATAGACATTTAAAAGCTTGAGAGTGCAGGCTGTATTCTTACGTAACATAGCATGTGAGAAGGGAGTGCATTTGACCAGTATGCAACAGGCTGGAGGGTAGCCCGCAGCTGTGCCAACATCTGGTTCTCAGAGAGTGAGGTCGTACACACTCTGGCCTTGCGACTATAAATACCATTCTCATGTTTATTAAAAGGAAACCAAATGCTCTATATATGTCACACCCTGACGTCCTTTTCCAATCCAATAGTGTTATGAATATTACGTTATTTGGAGCACTTGGGAGCTAAAATGTTTTATATCATGTTGTATGATAATTTTTGCAAGTCCTACTGGAGGACGTAGTCAGATTGACTTGGGCTACTGATAGCCACGTTGTTTTGTTGTGTTATTAAGATCATACCCTTTATTTGAAATAAAGCTTTTGTACAGTTCAAAGTTCTCGTCTTCGTTTTGGTTCATTTTTAAATGTCATGGTGGAGGTTATTGTGTGAACAGACTTTAGTGATCCTGTTGTCAACTCAAACCCCGAGATAATTAAGAGGTAAGTAACGGTAAGTATGAACCCCCGTCTATTTTGGTGTGTTCCACAATGATTTCCTGTGAACTTCTGTGCTCTTATCTCGATAGTATCTGTCAGTGCCATTTTCATTGATGTAGCTGTGCCGGTGCGATTGATAATTGGCAATCCGATTGAGGGGGCGGATATCTGACAGCCTACTATCCAGGTAAACGGGGACAGAAAGATTGGCGACCCAAGAGCGTGGGGCTGAGTCAATAGAAAGATTCGCACCTAAAACGTTGGGGCTCGATTCAACAAAACTGGATTACCAGGTTGAACGCCAGTAAGAGTGGCAAACCTAAAACGTGAGGTTCGATTAGACTCAAATAAAGAGGTTGATTCTTTGTTAGATGTCTAGGCCAATTGTAATATTTAAGAGTGTGATTATATAGGAATTAAATGTTGTATTGAATTAGGAAAATTACACTCAGAAAAGATCAGATCTTATACAACTTGAGAAAGGTTAAATAGGCTGGAAACTTAGAAAAATCGCCTATAATCAGGAATCTTATTTTATTTGACCGGCTTATGACATTTTAGTCATGTTAAAGATAAAATTAAATTATTTGGATTGTAAATGTAAATTATTTGTGTTAGGATATTTTAAAATGAGCCAGAGAAATTTGAACATGTGCTTGAGTTTGTTTCAACATGAAGTATCTTCGAATATTAATTATAAGGTAGTTATAAGTTAGATTTATGACAGAAAATTGATCAAATTTATATATGGTGAAAAGTGTTGCTCAAATGTTGTTATTTTGCTCTTTTGATGTATGTCCCTACAGCAATCCATTTTTGAATAATATTGTAATGGCAGATGAAAGTTTGAGGTTGATGCTAGAGGAGATGTCTGCTAACTTGAAAGCTAGCATGAATAGTAGTATGAAGCAGATGCTGAATGAAAGCATGAAGGAGAATAATAGTCGAATGGAGGAGAATGCTAGTAATTTGAAAGCTAGCATGGGTGAAAGTTTGAAGGTTCTTCAGACTAGTGCTGCTAATTTGGAGGATAATATGTCGCGTTTACAGATTAATACCCTAGGAATTGAAAATACTGTAAGTGACATCCGCACAAATGTGTCTGATGTTAAAAATGATGTGTCTAAGGTACAGAAAGACCTTACAATGTTAAATTTAGATGTAGCTAATGTCCGAGGGGATATCTCTTGTGCTAGAGCCGAAGTAGTTGTTGTCAAAAACGATGTAGCGACTGTCCAAGACAAGGTCGAGGAAGTCCAAAAAGAAATTCAAAAAGCTAGAACTGATGTATCCAATGTTCAGGTAGATATTAATAACATTCGTGCGGATATAACTGAGGTGCAAAGTGACATAACTAAGATTCAGGTAGAGGTCAACACAGTTTTCATAGATATGACTAAAGTCCAAACTGATGTAAATAAAGTCAGGGAAGAAATCGAAAACTCAAAAACTCTTTGTACGCGTAACATAACTGCATTAGCGACTAGGCTAGTTGATGAATCAGTTAGAACAACAACGTCTTTAGCAGAGTTGAAGTATGATGTAGAGGTCATGAGAACCCAGGTATTAGACCACAATAGAGTATTAAAAGAGGATATCGAAGTAGACATAGCCGAAATGTTAACAGCAAACGTAGCGGTATGGAAAGACGAGTGGAATAAGTCAAGTGGGGAACATGTAACCCAAATTCAGGAAAGGATTGAAAGAAAACTTGCCAGTACGCAGATAGAAATTAACAATGAAGTAGTACAGATTAGGAAAGATTTAAGCGTCAGGATAAATTCGCTATCCGAAAAACAAGTTGACGATAGAACACAACTAGATCAGGATATGCAAACTTTAAAATCTACATTAGAGGAACAGATGCATAAAGTTGTCTCGGATGTAAATGAAACGACGAGTAAACTGAAAAATTTGAAGTTAGGAGAGACTAGTTTAATGGAAAACTACAAAGAAGAGATAGTCAAGAAAGTCTTAACAGAAATCACCGACAAGGATACAGAAGGCTTAACTTGCGAATTGAATAGGAATTATGCTAGAAGACATAACCTAGAGCCAGAAGAAAGAGACGTGACTCCTGAAGAACGTGTATCCAGATTCAGAGAGGAGGATGACGAGAGGAATATGGAACCTGAGTGGAACTATCGAGATAGTGGGAAAAACTATCCGGATTCATATCCGAGGAACGTGACGGTCATTAGGAATTTCGAAGACAAACCACAAAAATTCAGTAACACCGATAGTTTGACACCTATAGAGTATGTAAGGAATCTCAAAGATTATTTCATCGAAGCTCACATTCCCAGAGAGAGAGAGATGAAGATAGTAGAGAGATATCTGATTGGAGGACCCCTCGAATGGTTTCGCGCATTTAGATACACATTCAGTAACTTTGACGAGTTTGCAGAGGCATTAATCAAACGATTTTGGTCCATAGAAGCGCAGAATTCGTTAAGAGCGGAGGTGTATTCAAGAAAATACTCAGGTACTCTTCCAACGAGGTACGCTGATTTCTTTACAAGTCAGTTGTCCCGCTTGAGATTTTTGCAACCCCCATTGTCCACGGAGCAACTTATTGATGCGATTTCTCGTATGCTGCCAGTTGAGGTGAGGAGACTTATAATTTCGTCCAACATCAGGGATTTATCCAGCATGGATGAATTACTGAGAAGATTAGACTACACAAGTCCAATGCCTAGCGTAGTCCAGAAAGGTCAAAGGCAGGAGTTTAAAGAAATCAATACGGTATATATGGACCAAGTCCAACAAACTGACAAGCCAGAGGAGGAGAAAACTGACAATGTAGGTCCTCACAGGAATAATCAGTTTAGAAATTACAGATCACAAGGTTACCGACCGTATCAACAGAGAAGAGGTTGGAACTACAACCGAGGAAACTACAATGGAAGAGGCAGATATTACAACAATAATGGGTATAACCGTAACTATAATAGGAATAACCAAAACCAAAATAGAAACCAGAATACTCAAGGTCAGGTTATGACACCTGATCAGTATCAGCAAAGAGAGAAGGAAAGCCAGCAATACTTAAAAGAATTAAGGGATAAAGAAGCTGACAATCAAAAGAAAAGGCAGGAGCTTGTAATCGATCCTGGTCCTTCTACGAGCCAGCAGAACTTTGAAAATAGAAATACTGGTCAGAAGAGAAAGTAGAGAGGAAAGAATACATTAACCACACACAACCTAGAGTAGAGGAAATTTATGATTAAGGAACATAGAGGAAATATCATACTAGAGTAAGCCAGTAATAATTCAATTTCGTGTTCAAGAGAGTTGAGATACTTGTAACATTGAGTTTAAAAACAATTTGCAACTGTTTTTAAAACGTGGTGAGAGGAGAATGCCCCCGTAATTGAATTATGTAGAGACCACGGTGGCTATATTTGAAATTATAAGGAGAGTTATGGCTGTCATAGTTATGACGTGGGTAGTCATGACGTAAGCACGGATGACGTAAATGCTATGCCAGCAGGCTACTTGAGCTGAGATTCTCAGTGACGTCAGCATTTAGTCGAGAATGTTCCAAGATTTACGACGCAGTCGCAGGAAACGAGGAATTCTGCTATTGGAGGAGAGGCTTGAACCAATCAACGATAGTTTAAAGGAAGACGGAGATTGCTGAAACTATGGTATTTTTATTACTTTTGGAATGCAGAATTGTGGAAATCCATTTGCAGTAAAAGCATTGATTTGGAATTTTGGTGAAATTTATTTTCAGTTTTTGAATTTTGAAAATCCGTCATGTATTAACGAAGTTGGAACTTTTAGCGATGACGCAGTATCACGCTTTGGAAGGGATGGAAACGCCCCTCGAGAAGTTAATAAAAGGGCTTGCGCAGAAGAGAGGAGTCTCTTTCATTCTCCGATCATTCTGAGATCTCATTCTCAGATCATCGAAGTCTATTGTGAAAGTTCTTTTCTTATACATTCATTATAGTGAGACGTCGAAGTGAACGGCAGTGAAAAGAATCGTCTTTATAACGCGTGGCGAGGCCACTATATTAACGAGATCCAGGTCAAACTAGGTGAAGTTGAAACGGACCTTAGAAAGCTTCTACAAGTTTAGCTTCGAACAGTTCGCGGTCACCGATAAGCTAATTGTATTGTGCTGTGCTTCATGCAGTTATAGAGAAAAGCTGAACAATTTCGACCGATTAGTTTAAAAGATATTAGCAGTTTTATACGACTGACAAAAGTGATTATCTCGCCACAAGAGAAGCACTTTTGTATAGCCAGAATCAACGCAACGGCTGACGCTGCGAGTGGAATAGAAAGACTTCAGATTGCTTGGTTACACAACGATACAGTATAATGGAGCAATTGAATACGGCAGTTTGTTCTTCTAATACTACAACCGAAGAGCAGATGGAAGGCTAAAGGGCTTATTGCAATTGGGACATATTTCAACGGAGTAAGATAGCGACATGGAACTTCGCTAATTGCTATTCCACACAAGCGAACATGCGGTGAATACCATCTACACCCATGTTTCGTAATTAAAG
The DNA here is from genome assembly GCA_946902985.2 of Meconema thalassinum. Lineage (NCBI taxonomy): Eukaryota > Metazoa > Arthropoda > Insecta > Orthoptera > Tettigoniidae > Meconema > Meconema thalassinum. The sequence continues at coordinate 23,354,685 of OX336389.2, read as the reverse complement.
GCTGAATACCATCGAACAGCCATAGAAACAATTTCATACTCTGTATATGAATAATTTCTTCGGAAATTTCTACAAAACTTCATGGCGATTGTCTACTGGAACTTCAGGGAATTTTTCAAGAGAGGTCAGGGGTGTCCCGACTCACAAAGAAGATTATTGCCGGAAGGATGTCTATTCGTCTTCGAGGAGCAGAGCGATTTCCGGAGAAGGAAGCAGTTCGATTCTCCGAGGGTGCTATTTCCTATTTCGAGGATGGAGCTCAGCTTTAACGTGGTGAAATGGATCCATCAGCAGTCTTCTTTGGGGAATTTTCCTCTGGAACGTCAATCGGCAGATAAGGTAGTCGTGAACGTTTATTGTATTTGAGTTTACTAATGATGTTTGAGCAACCATTTTTCCCATATTTTTATCCTCATGTTTTTTGCCCTATTTTCTTGTTGAGATTCTTATTCTCAGTATACCTTGATGAGTTTTGCATTTTTCGACGTTTTATTAAGACATTGTTATGTCATGGGCATAGTAAATGATTTTGAATCAGTTGAGACTGATATTTGGATTTTTCAGTAATTAATATTTTTTTTGTAGTCACGATTTGACTGTAAGTTAATGATTTTTATGGCAGATTTAAATTCAGACAGCGTGTCACTTTATTAAAGTAATTCAACCCCAGTTTAATTACTTTGACCAATTTTCTGTCATCATCAAGAAGGAAGAACATTTAAATGATTTTAGAGCGTTAAAATCTCTTACGTTGTCGACGATCTTGGAAATACTAGTCGTTATTTGAATTGATTGCAACACAGACATTTATCGTCAGTTATGAATGAACATTGCATTATAGACACTTTTGTGAAAGAGTAACTTTAATAATGAATTATTGAATGCATTAAAGTCAAGTACTTTTGTTAGGAGTTTTTCTCAATTAGAGAATTATATAACGATGTTTGCATTCCCCAGTCTAATTGGAGTCTATTCGACTACTTTGCATTTTAGTCGCACTTTATTTGAAGATAGTATTTTTATACTACAATTTTCTTTTAAGATGTTAATCTTAAATTTTGATAGACCAGACAGGCGTATATAAGCGTATTCACTATTAAATTTGTTTGTGATTGGCAAGTTTTGACTTCATTTCGGTTCATGAATGAAATCCACGAAGGTTATAGAAAAACAGTTTTGAAACAATTAATGATTATAAAAAATTTTAAGTGGAACTATGAATGTATAATCGCTAGTGCAGCGCGTGTTGAAAGTCGCTGAGGTATAATGCCCTTGAATATGAAGGAAGTTCCCACAGGAATTTATGTTAAAGAATTATTTGTGGAAGTTTTGTAAGTGATGTGGAAGTTTTTAATGCCATATAGATTAATATATGATGATTTTGGGCATATTTTTAATGCAGATTGTGCATTAACTTGTTAGCGAAGGATTTTCCGCTGGAGTAAGATTGTCATAGTTCGTTGAAAATTAATCAAGTGAATTAATGTTATAATTAACACGAGTTTTGAAAGAATTTGAGATAAGATTTTGAATGAAGGTTGCCGTCACAAATCATTATTAAAACCTTTATTAAACCAGATTGTGACATTAACATGTATAACTAACCTTCATTGGTCGATTATATTAAACACGATTATGAAAATTATCAACCGGATGAACCTGTGGCTAATGTATTTCTTAAATTAATAATTTAAACAATTTAAATGTTAATATTGTAAATAATTGCTGTAAATATTTTTGAAAATAATGTGAAACGAGAGTGATGTTAAAGGCGTGCTTATAATATTTTTATTGTCTTTGACAAATATTATAAACAATTTCTAATTGTTATAAATAATTTGTGATTTTGTTATAAACATTTAAGAGCTAATTAAACATTTGGATTGAAGTTAACAAGTTTAAGAAATTAACATAATGATCCAATAGGATGTGAGTACAGTACTTGAAAGATTTGCGTAAATATAATGTGAGTTGTCTTATAGACATTTAAAAGCTTGAGAGTGCAGGCTGTATTCTTACGTAACATAGCATGTGAGAAGGGAGTGCATTTGACCAGTATGCAACAGGCTGGAGGGTAGCCCGCAGCTGTGCCAACATCTGGTTCTCAGAGAGTGAGGTCGTACACACTCTGGCCTTGCGACTATAAATACCATTCTCATGTTTATTAAAAGGAAACCAAATGCTCTATATATGTCACACCCTGACGTCCTTTTCCAATCCAATAGTGTTATGAATATTACGTTATTTGGAGCACTTGGGAGCTAAAATGTTTTATATCATGTTGTATGATAATTTTTGCAAGTCCTACTGGAGGACGTAGTCAGATTGACTTGGGCTACTGATAGCCACGTTGTTTTGTTGTGTTATTAAGATCATACCCTTTATTTGAAATAAAGCTTTTGTACAGTTCAAAGTTCTCGTCTTCGTTTTGGTTCATTTTTAAATGTCATGGTGGAGGTTATTGTGTGAACAGACTTTAGTGATCCTGTTGTCAACTCAAACCCCGAGATAATTAAGAGGTAAGTAACGGTAAGTATGAACCCCCGTCTATTTTGGTGTGTTCCACAATGATTTCCTGTGAACTTCTGTGCTCTTATCTCGATAGTATCTGTCAGTGCCATTTTCATTGATGTAGCTGTGCCGGTGCGATTGATAATTGGCAATCCGATTGAGGGGGCGGATATCTGACAGCCTACTATCCAGGTAAACGGGGACAGTACCTTACGGAATTCTTTACTTTTGCAAACTCTATCTCATTTGAAACACTAAATAGATCATTTTTATTTATATTTTCTTAACTGTTAATCATTTTAGTGACACAAATTTCATTAAACAGGCCATAGATATAAAATATTTATAATATAAATTGTATAGTTTTAATCTGAAATGATTAATAAGTAATAATTAAGCATGTAGTATTACCACATTGTAATGGGGCATGCTGTAAATAAAATAAATTAAAAAAACACTATACACTACTTTACTACACTGTACAGGATTTCAGATACTGAGTCATCAAATTCTGGCTGTCATACCGGGGTGAAAAATATCTGAGAAACAGAAAATCTGGTTCAATATGAAATTAATTAATTATTTCATTAATTAACAGTTCATAGGTAGAATTAATGATCCCCCTTCGCTGTTTTAGGTTGGTACAACGAGATACGGAAATATCATTTTGCCTAGAACACGAGAAGTTCTTCTGTAAAGGACATGTATTCCACGGAGATCGAGTGAGAAAGGAAGGATGTGAAGGTATGAATATTTCAGGAGAGGGGTCGTATATTTAAAGGTGCACTATCCAGCAGACAAGATTCTACGGTTGGTCGCCTTCAGGTGTCATTTATCAGCTACGAGGAGCTTGTTTATGCCTAATTATCAATACATATACAGTACACAATGTACAGGATTAATCAATCACATCGCACTTTATATTGGCCCAAAAGGCAGAATAAGGTTTTTATTGCATTAGGTAATGGAATAATGACAAATACATTTATGAAACAAAACAAGGTACACGAACTGAGTGAGGTATAGACTACAGTAACACGCAAACTTGTTATCGTTAATATACAAGTTCAGCTGCGAAATTTACCAAATGTTATTATTTTATCCGACATTCTAGTTTAAAGACATTTTACTTTATTGTTGGGTGTTTTCATTAACGTTCATCACTCCAGCGGGTTGAAGTACCCAAAACGCTGCTGTTCAATGAAGAGTGGATGTAAAAATCAAGCGAGAAAAGGGCTACGATAGCCTCGAATCGTGTCCCTTCTGGCGCTGAGAGTTTATAAGCGTCTTCACGTGAAGACTTCATGGCACCTCACATACAAAGAATGTTTCGAAAGAACACGGGGTGTCATTCCACTTGAGGCCTTTTCCATCTCTGTTCCACAGTTCCAGACAGTGTTCCTCTTCGCCATTTTCGTACCGGAAATTGTTCGGCTCTCCCGTGTTCCAGTTGGTGAAGGTAATAGGGCGGCCGGTAGCCATCCAGAAGAACGTGCCTTCCTCTGCTTGATCCGTGCCAGATGTCCAGAAGTGTTCGTGGCCTAGCCCTGAAACAGTATGGAAACAAGAAGTAATAATAATAATAATAATAATAAAGCCACAAAACTGCCATTAAATAACGAGAAGCACATCACTTCTCTAGCCTATATACAGTCCGTGTATAAAATAGTGTATGGACCCGAAATTTGAAAGCAAAGGTGGAGATTCTGGATTTAAAAATGAGATGTAGCGCAAAGTTTAAAGACTGTTTCAAGGAGCATTACTGACTTGTTTAATGAATGCCATGTGTTTACTTAAAATATAGGGTAAAGTTAAGTAACTCCGTGATACTAAGCTTTTTTTGTTACTGTTTCTGAAATTTTAGATTTCAGTTATTTCGATTCATTTCATGTTCAAGAGGGATACCCTACGGAACATTTCTGGCATATATCTTACAAATATTCATAAGTTGTTTCGAGGTATTAACTAACAAAATCCGGTAATAGAAGTAGGTAACGCCGTGATAGTGTTCAAGTTACTCCGTGATAGCATGGTGTTCACCATTCAGTGTACTTTTTTAATCGTGAAAACTCATGTTTAATGTAATAAAAGTGTTCAAATTGTACATAGACTATAAGTTTTTATTACCCCATATTGCCCATATTGAAACATTTCACTACACAATTTTTTAATAGAAAAAACACATTATATTAAAAATATTGCATTAAATATATCTTAAGTCTCCTTAGTCACTATCAGGTTCCTCACACCTATCACACATAAAAAAGACATCATCGGTACCAGACATTACAAAACTGATAATCAATCCATTCGGCTCCATTCTTCCTCTTGGTGTCATCCGCCAGGGGAGCCACCTCACGCACCACAACCATCATCGTCATTGTTCTGGGGTCTGTAATTAGGCCTAGACCGATCGATTGTGTCTATCTTAACACATTATCTTCACTTCAAATTCAGGCGACACAACGAATGGCTTTCCAATTTTTGCAAGGGTTGCACTTCCTGGATCTGCTGAATATTTTGTGCAATAATCCTTCGGTGTACTCCACGGGTTATTAAAACTTCTACTGGCCTTGTATACTGACCATCCTTCATCGAACTCAATGCTTTTTTAAGTGTTTCAACTGTGTATGAGCGAGCCTCTTTATTCCGTTTTGGCGCCATTTCAGGGTCCAACCTAAGAAAAACGCACTCATTGCTAAGCTCACACACCTTGCATGTGTAACAGTACATGCATGGACGTTTTGTATGCGAATGGTCTGCATCTTACCCCTGACTGGTGTTAAAATGAAACTTATACAATGAAACAGCTGTTTATAAGAAATTAAAATCTTCAACACAGATTTCACTCTATGTGGATCACTTGTTGAAATGTCAACTCGCTGTTAATGTATTTTTTAAACTTCATTGATTTGGTCAAAGATAGAGCGCAAGGGCTTCCTGGACGCCTGGTTTCTACTGCCATCTGATGGTAAAAACTTAGAACTTTCGGAATTGAACCTACGTAGTGATAGAGGAAATAGCCTACGCTTTATCACGGAGTAACTTGACTCTACCCAACATATGAAGACCATTAAGATTACTACTGCATGTACATATAGGCCTACAGGCATTAATTTTCCTATATTTCAATCATTCCAACATCCTTCAAAGCATCTGAGTGCAAGAAATGGATAATTCCAACCCACACTTTCTTCTTTCTTTTCACATTTCACATTGATGACGTACAAAAAAGAAAGTAATAATTGTATTCACACTTACACTGAATTCAACTAATCTGTGAAGTGTTGAAGTTCCACTTTTGGTTATTATCTAGCTTGGGGACTGCGGTATCCTGAGTCTAGGAGCATTCTAGGTACACACTGCATTGGTGCACTTGTCTGATAACCTGTGTTATTGTGGTATCTGAACAAGTTTGTATAATTGTAATTAAGACGAAGATTGGGAAGGAGGTAACAGTTTCCTTAACTTAGGAACCATTCCCGCATTTGTATGGAGTAGAAGTGGGAAACCACGGAAAACCAATTCTAGGATGGCTGAGGTGGGAATCGAACACAGACATCTGGGGTGGGAGCCAGGAATGCTAGCCACTACACCATGTTTCTTGCAAGGCTTATAAGCGAATGCACGTTCCCGTACACAAAATATCAGTTCAAAAAGCTTCCATCAAATGTAAGAAAATAATGTAAACGCTCTGCATTTTGTATGAGTGACGCCACACGCCTGGTGTGCCCTCCATGGCAGAACATTAAGGGGCTGTTAACCTGTGTTATTGTGATGGCTGTATTAGTGTGTGTTATCTGTTTTCAATTCAAGTAAGGACTGCAGACAACAATTTCAAGTAGTTCCTACTTTTGCTACCAAATGCTACCGTCCACGACACCTAGCTTGCGGACTTGGCTACTAGATGGCATCGCAGTCAGCACCTGGCGGTGAACGTTGGAACTAATAGAGCGTTATCAATTCTAACCTACAAATTTAGGCATCACAAAAGTGTAGTTAGTGGAAGGTTCTATTTCATGCCATAAATGGGGCCGCCGGCTTTACTTCCCCTCCGAAGGAAGGCATACTGAGGGATTTTTAACGCTCTTAAAAAATTCCAACGACTTCGGCCGGGTTTGAACCCGTGACCTTGGGCATAGAAGCTCACCGAAGCCACCCTTATTTGTAGTTAGGGCGAAGATTGGTACGAGGCGGCCGTGGCCCTAAGATAGGTTCACTTCCGGCACTTACCTGAAGTTGAAGTGGGAAACCACAGAAAACCACTTCTAGGATGGCTGAGGTGGTAATCGAACCCGCCTGACGAGGCTGAATGTACCTCCAAACCTCACACCAGAATTGCATTTCTTGGCTGAGTCAGGAATTGAACCTGGACTTGAGGGGTGATAGCCTCCAATGTCCTTTGAACGGGGATAGAGGAGCAGGCCTATTGACGATAGGAGGTCCTCTGGTTTACACTCGACAAGTAAAGTAGCCTAACCTTTGTATTTATCCCGGACGAGGTGCAGGTGTATAATGATCGCATAAACCGCCAATCTTAGAATGGGAGCAAATGGCGTGACAATTTGTGCAAGGAAAAGGCATCCCTAAAGTGAAACTATGTAATTTTATTTATTAAGCGTGTGGCCTTTAGTGCCGGGAGTGACCGAGGACATGTTCCGCTCGCCAGAGTTTGTAGCTGCTTCTATCGGACACCCATGGGGTGAGCTACAAGTACCGTCGCGTGTGGATTAGATGAAATGAATGAGCAAGTTCAATTTCAAGTAGTTTCAACGTTGGCTACCAGATGCCACTGCCACTGACACCTAGCGACGATATTGGTAGAGCGTTTCTAACGAAATATAACCTAAACATTTGGCTACACACTACCAATTGTAGTGGTAGGTTCTTTTTCATGCCATAAATCTATGATTTCCCCTTTACCTCTTTACTTCCCATCCGAAAGAAGGCGTACTGAAGGATTTTGACGCCTCTTAAAAATAACCGACGACTTCGGCCGGGTTTGAACCCACGATCTTGGGCATAGCAGTTCAGCACGCTACCAACTACGCCACCGAAGCCGCTTGACTATGTAATACAAAGGGATGGGGGAGTTGCGGACTGTGTTTGGTGACTCACTGCTAATGGTAAGCAAAACATTCAACATGAGAGTCGAATATTTTAAAATAAAAGACCGTATTGACTTCTTTTGAATTGTGGGAGATAAAATCGCCTGTCAATATCAACTTAGAATATGCTTCAGCCTCCATCAGCCAACTGCCTAATACAAGTTTATATAATGCAAGAAATCGTGGTAGCATTCATCATCTTCGAATTTTAAAAAATCCGTTAAGAGAGTAAACGAAAAGAAACACGAAAAGGATATCTGTACAACATGCATTAAAATAATTTAAAAAAATACTTAGTCGCCTCCGTAGCGTAGTGGTCAGCGTGATTAGCTGCCACCCCGAAGGTCCGCGATTCGAATCTCGGCTTTGCCACGAAATTTGAAAAATGGTATGAGGACTGGAACGGGGTCTACTCTACATCAAATGATTAGAGGGGGTCTGATTCCCACCTCAGCCATTCTCGAAGTGGTTTTCTGTGGTTTCCCATTTCGTCTTCGGGCAAATGCCGGGATGGTACTGTACCAGTATTTTCCTGGTGAGATTTAAACAACTTTGGTTGAATACTTTTACGACAAGTTGCGATCTTATAGACGCGCGACATTACACACGCAAACACATTGTCAACTGATTAAGGGGAGTTGATACTGTCCCGCATACAATATCTCGTAGTTCCACCCCTTAAAACAACAATAACTAACTTACTAATCTAAGTATAAATTCAAAATCCTACGTTTATACGCTTTTTATTTTGCGACAAATCGAAATGTCTATTTTTGTGTGATCATAAACTCCATAGGCTATCTGGTAATGGCCCAAAATAATAAATATTTCCTAAAATCAGTAAGTTAGTAATACATGTTGCTAGCACTAAAATGAAATTCTTTGATCCGAAATCACAACGCGGTGTGAAGAATTATAAAAACCTTGTGATAGTATTATTTTATTTTATATACCCCTAAACCTTTTCGAATTAGGAGTAAGTTGATTGTAAATCAGTAATTTGATAACTTAATGATGTAATTTGCCAAAGATCTTAGAAAATGGATTTAAACCATTTATAGGACACAATAATGGTATTGAATCACATTTTTTGTCTGCTGGTAAAATAGGTTATTCAGATAATAGTAAAATTAGCTTTAGCGCTGGGGTTTGGCAAGTGCCTATGTGGAAAGGTAACTTGCGGCCCGTCACTTAAAAATAAACTTGGCCCCCACTTATAAAAGGGTTGTGCACCCCTGGTCTAGCACATAATTTATCAGTGTAATGGTGTTAGTGAACCAAGAGCTATTCAGTACACATACCGGAGAGGTTTCAATGGAAGAGACCAGTAGGCTATATGAAAATAGACTATTTAGTTCTTCACGGAACTACTTGTTGCATTATATAATCTTGTATTGGGCAGTTTTTTCAATATTAATTTTGCTGATGAAAGCATCATTTTTCTTGCCGAAACATGTACATATTTCACACAATGTACATTTATCTCTATTGGTTGGTATTGGCTGGGCGTTTTTATCTCCCACAATTCACTGCTACTGCTAATCTGAGAATATCACGAGGTCTCAACACAGTTCTAAATGTACAGTAGCGTATGTGCTTCAATCAATCAAGCATACAAGAAGTGGCACAATATCCATCATTCGCTTCGCACGAACCGTTGAGAAGTCTTAAAGCCAGGAGAAGGGATGATCGATTATGTTCTTTACTGTCGAATTCCACTGGTTTGTTAGCGTCAAAGGAAGTGCTAACATTGGTTTCTTGCTGTGGATTCCAATGTTAGTACGCATGGTAGCCTACATGGGGTCAGTGCAAAGGAGGGGGAACGCAGGGGTATGCGTACCTCTTAAACATTTGAGTACTGTTTAAGAAAAAATATTGGTAGGCTATATTTGTATCTAGTCCGGCAAATATAACTTCCGACTTGAAAGTTCATCGATCAGCCGGCGTCAACGCGCTGTTCACAACAGCTGGAGAAGATTTCGAGAAATCCTCGATTTAAATAAATCTATCGAATCAGATTGTTTTGGTCGGCAACTCGGCACTCAGCAGCATAATCGAAACAATAGGCCATATTATTTTCTGCTCGACAAAAGCTTTGTGTAATTGCTGCCTTATTCCAAGAAATGTACTTGTTTAGGCAAAAATAAGTAACGTAGTCTAACAATCGTGAAAAGGAAATTCTGTTCTTAAAAGCACGCAGGCCAGTGTTTGGAGGTGGGGGGGGGTTGTTAGTTTGTGCATGTGCTTAGTTTTGAAGGATGAAGAAAATAACGAACTATTTTACACCCCCCAGGCATCGAAAAAGCTGAAAGATAATGAATTAGTGAGTTAATAAATTAACCCAATTCAACCTTTCATTTAACATGTCAGCCCATAAAGTAATAACCGGTCTCTGCAGATTGTCGAAAACTGCAATTTTGTCGACTACAACTGAGAGTACCCCTTAAGCACTGGTGCAATGTATTAGCGATTTAGGGACAAGGTTGTCCTCGGTCCTCGGTGACGGGGAGGGGATATCGATGAGTAATGAAATACAAACTACTCACCGAAGTCTCGGATGTGTTTCTCCAGCTTGTCGTTCTCTTCTTGGCTGCTGATACTCGCAAGATGCATGCCGTGGTAGCGACAATACTGCGCCGCGCGGTACCAGTTAGCCTGCAAAATCAAACAATGAAGATTACATTTCACACTCTAAAGTCTGTTCACCAAGTCGAGATAGTGGAAGTGAACACAGTTGTACACGTGAGGGTCAACTCACAGATTGATGGAAAATTGTCTATATACGATAAAGACATAGAACAGGTAGACTCCTTGGGAGTTTTGTCACTGCAACTGGGGTTTTTAACACAAATGTTAAGTCTGTCCTAAATTTTTTGTTGTGAACCCGGGAAGGTCACCAAGAAGATTACTGACCAACTGCAAGTCCTCCTGAATCGTTGCTTGAGACGCATCATCAATCGAAGATGACCGGATGTCATCTCAAATGAAGATCTATGGGAGAAAACCAACCAGCAGGAAATGGAAATACTGTACAAATAAAGGAGAGAAAGTGGCGATGGATAGGTCACACCCTAAGGAAGCCTGCTGGAGCCATTCAGAAGACTGCACTAGATTGGAACCCACAGGGGTCCCGAAAACGAGGTCGTCCGAAGAAGACCTGGAGAGAACAATCGAGGAAGAATGCCTGCAAATGGGGAAGAAATGGAGTGAGGTGAAGAGGTTGGCAAACAACAGGACCCGATGGAAGCGTTTCACGGAAACCCATGTTCCGAGAGGAGCAACAGGAATTAAGTCAAGGAAGACAGGTGATTGCAGTGCTGCCCGCAAGGGGTGCATAGAGCTGTGCTGTGTATAGCCTACAGTGCAGCACAGCACTAAGTGCAGCAAGTCTTGTCATTACTAGGGCTACGGCAGGACTAATGATCTCGGAGCTCCTTGGCTACCCCTGTCCGGCAGAGCTGATGACGTGGACTGGGCGTGTTTCCCTGTCCGGGTAGCCAGGGGCACTGTCTAGACTCGGCGAATAGCCTATAGAAGAGATTTTCCGTGTGTTCCTCCTCTGCACCTGGCACCTTACTTAAGTCCACTGCCGCCTCCTCCCAAGCTTGCCCCTAATCACAAGCACATAGAGGCCAAAATAACACATATTATCAGACATACTGTATTTTGCACAATGTTAAGTTCACGGAGCTGATGCCTATGATACCGGAAGTGTTGTTGCTTTTCAGCAAAGTGGACCTGTGAGGTGGAATGTGGTTCAATTGCACGTAGACTACGAGGTTAGGATAGTGGTCTATATGTTAAACACCTACTATAAAAAGAGTTTGTAGGCTATTATCAAAGGTGCTAATAGTTGAAATTTTCAGCCTAATTACAACAACATTTCTTGTAGATGTAATATTTCTGATAGGCAAATATTATGTCTAGTTTTATGGTGCTGGATGAAATTTCAACGACAGGGTCATTATCTTTGTGTGCCCCGGTAAACACGGCAAGTTAAGCCGGCGTTGACTGGCGCTGATCGCTGGCGCGCGTACACGGTTCAGCCGGTGGTGGTGCGCATTTTCTACACTTTAACCAAACATGTTCAATAATGTGTACTTTTAGTGCTCATAGTCGATGCTGAAACTGTCCTCCCTCTCTTTTAACACACACCTGACATCTTACGATGAAAGAATGGACAGCAATCTCATTGAATTTTTGTTCTCTAAGAACACAGCGTTGTCTGTTAATTTTTTATTATTATTTACGGAGCCTGTATTCTTGAATCGTTTAGCGAGCCCCCTAATTGTACCGGCATTAGGCACAGGTCTTCCTGGAAACTTTATTCGAAATTTTCATCTTGTTTCAGAACAAGATTTTCTGCTTTTCACATTCGAATTATGGATATAGACACGTTCGCGCAATGTGAATTGGTGTCTAGGCATGATCAACCATCACAGTAATCACAATACTCACTAAACGTGCAACACTAACGTCTAAGCTTTGCAGATACACGTCAATATGAATGACAAACCACGTGTGAACTAACGGTAGGAGTCAGCGGAGGGGGGTATTGCTAGGTCCACACGCTCTGCACCTGGCCAGCCTAATGATGCCACAGTTTGCCGCGATTAACGGGGCGCACAAAGATAATGACCCTGTAGAAAATGTAATCAAAAATATTAAAATTAGACAATAAAATAAAAAATAAATATACAAATTAAAATAAAACACACTAAAAATTAAAATGAAATGAGGATTATAAAAATAAAAAGTTAATATTATAAAATTAAAAATAATAAATAAATAGATAATTATTAAAATTTATAAAAATATAATATTGAATATTTAAAATCAAAATAATAATTAGAACTGAAATGAAAATTTAAATTTAAAAAATATAGCCTGCCCTATAATGGGTTAAGAGCAGGTGGTAATGAGCTGTAGCCGTGCACCATGACCACGCGGGCAGCTTTAGCAAGTCTGGAAAGCGGCTATCCTCCACGCTCCCTCCAGGTAAATGCCGAGATAGTACCTTATTTCAAGTCCTGGGGCGCCTACCCCTAATACAGCTACTAGAGTTATTACATAAATACAGGTTATCAGACACACACCCAACTGCATGGAACTGATGGCCAAAACGTCCCAAAATACTAAATGGAATTAACAACAACAATAACAATTCTCTCTACCTCTGCATTTCCCTTTGAATTTTTGTAGGTCAGTAGGGGAGCAGTAGGAGTTTAAAGCCACCCGGCGCTGCTCAGGCGGCGTCCATGTTAAATAATTAATATTTCGCGAACCCATGGTCGGATTTTGACAAATGAGGTGTCGTAGGACTCGGGCTAACGCCCCTTTCCTATGGACAACTTATTTCCACCCCAAAATAAAACCTACCCCTACTAGGGGGAAAAGAGTATTTTTTTAGGTAAACATTGCTTTCCATGTGCTACATATATCAGGTTGAATGCTAATATGAAATTAAACGTTGTTTCACACATGAGACATGTGTACGGTAGAATGCTAATATGAATTCGCATTTTTAAAATTTATTTTACGCATGCGCACTTGGGTTTTTCGTAAGAGAGCGTGCTTTTTGAACAACGATTTATAAGAAGGGGAGGGGGGGGGGAGGGTGAGGAGAGAGCTAGATAGTCGCCTACTTTCTCGTGAACTTTGCTGATATCTCAGGGACGCATGGTCAGATTTGGACGTGTGACGTGTCAAATGGCTTGTCTTAAAGCCCTCTTTATGTTGTTAATAGGTTAAAGTTTTTGCGAATGAGGGAAACTGACTTTTTGGGCTAAAACCATAATTTTAGACGTTTTTTCATATCTCGCAAACCAATAAGGCTAGAGACGTGTACGAGATGTAAAATGACTCGGGGTGACGTCGTCTTTCGAAAATAGTATTTATTTTTGAAAAAAGAAAAAGAAATTGACAAAGGGCCTAACACTGTACATGTTGAAAAAAAATTACCTGTTTAAAATGTTAATAAAGAGTTGTTGTTGAGAGAGACGATACTGCTGGGCGTGTGTTTCAACGAGCTTGTCGCTGGCCACGATGGCTGTGCTTAATAGAACAATCGATATTTCGACGGGACGGTTTATGACAGGGCGAGGGTTCGTTTTCCGATATTTTGTATAACGGACGGATAAAGGCTAATATTCTAAAACGTGTGAGTATGCTAAGATTGTTTTACCCATGAAGGGGATATTTAACCTGTTAGTAAACGGTTATTAGTGACACGGCTCTGTGGCATTGATGCATGTTCATAGGCCAGCAGATGGTTGTAGGATATGAAGCTATAACATTTTGATTGACTAAGCGATGACAATGAAGACAGGACATGAGTTGCTGACCACAGTGGCCATGCCCCAATGGATCAATAGATATATTGTGAACCATTGATCGCAGAGGCGTATACAACGGTTTGTATTAAGGGTATTCATTTTTCTGATCTTTCCTATGGTGAACTCATTCATTGAAATAATCCAAAACTGCTAGGGCATGGACCTGAGATTTTATAAACCGATAATGAGATTTGGACACACAAGGACCCCTGAACTTGACATGACGCCATTCTTTTTATGGCACATGAATTTTCTAATAAGCCCCAAAACAACAAGATCATGGACTTTTGTTTTTCGTAATATATTGCAAACTCATAATGTTAGATGTTTACTATGAGTGATGAAACCTATCTAGGTAGAGAAAGAATTCTTATAGGCTACATGTATGGTGACTGACATGTCTTTAACCATTGAAACTTGTTTTTAGACATGACTGCAGTACATATGGAGTATAGGTTGCAGGAATGGCATGACAAACGGTGTACACAAAATCTGAATTATTGATCCAAGAATTAAAAGCAGACTATCTTGATTTTGATCGGTTAAAGAGGGTAGCTGAAAGAACAAAATAGTGACTATATCAAACTAAACCAAACCAAATCCAAACCCAACCGAACCAAACCGAACCAAAACTAATCGCGAACAAGCCAAGGGTCTAAGTGTAAAAAACTTGTGGGTGGATGCTGTCATTGGTGATGTCCAAAGGAAAGATATAATGCTCTACCTTTAGAGGGTAAGGTAAAGCTAACGCACGGTGCTAATGCACACACCCAAGTACATGGAGCACACACAACTATCCCATGATGTTTTATGGGTTGACCGTTAAAACTTGCTCAGTGGTTACTGGGCAAGATGGTCGCTACGCACAGTAAGCTTTAAGTACTGAGGCTAATAATCTATACACACACTTGCTTGTTCTAAACTAAACTGTTTTTCTGGCAGTGCTCAGACAGTAGGTAGATGACAGAAATGCTTGGCTAACATAAATAAACTCATTTCCAGTCGTCTAATGTTACCAGTTAACCATTTTGTGCTGCAGTGGCAAGCACTCATGCGTCTTGCACTGGTGATCTTAACCCGATTTCCAGCTTTGAGGCCTAGAATGAATCAAACTAAGAAAGAAGGGCATGTTGGTGCAGTGGTTAAGCTGTTAGCCTTTTCACTAAGGTACACCAGGGTTCGATTTCAGGTTAATAAGCATGTCATAAACATATAGTTTTAAAAAGCAGAGATAATGTTTAAAACCGATTACACTTGTCTCTTTTTAAATTACTACCTGGATTACAAATACAAAGGTGGTCTGGGTTCGATACACAGTTAATGCTGCCAATCGCTCACTACATTGTATGAAAGCCAAAAGAGCAAAAGGCGTAGGTAGAGCAGTGGTAAAATCGCTATGTGTAGACAAGTACCTAGTCGCATAAACACTGCAGGATACAATCCAGCAACCAGAATTTGTATCTTGTGGAACAGAGAAAAAACACACACACAGAGATAGAGATTGCTTGTGTATGCGTGGGTAGCATTGATTGTTTGATCAGAGCAAATATGGTGAGGTAGGGGGGGGGGGAGAGGGAAAATTAACACTTATATATGAATGGTAAATAGTATTTTTTTAAAGTTTTTTTTTCAAATGCAGTGGTAGATAGACGTTATTTGGTAAAACACTCTTACTTGCAGTAGTAATAAGCCTCTACGTTTATCCAAACACATAGACAGACTGTACTATTGCCATGGTCAAGCACTCACTTTAAGATCATTTACAAAAACATAAAATGAAAAATGAAAAAAATTGTTTTGGAAATATAATTTTTCAACATACACAAAAAGAAAAAAACTGTGTAAACAGCAAAATGTAAAATCCATGTTTCCATATCGACAAAATTTAAAAACTTTAAACTGGCATTTAAAAAATATATAAATGGGAAATTGGCAAATGTGTAAACAACAAAATGGAAAATCCATATTTCCATATCATAAAATTCAAAAACTTCAAACTGACATTTAAAAAATGCAAATAGAAAATTGCCAAATGGCAATGTGTGAAATGTGAAAATGAAAAAAAAATGAACAAATGGCTATCATCATTTTCTAAAAAATTTAAAAAACCGTAGTGCTCTATGGTTAAAATGAGAATCTAACCCCCTCTACTTATTTGAACCACCTGAGACTGAGTAGACTTGTTTAGTCCTCATACCACTTTTAATATTTTGTGTTAAAGCTGGGAACCGAACCCAAGAGCTTTGAACAAAGCTAACTATGCTAACCACTACGCTATAAAGGCAACTTTATACCACTTTTAATGAACAATAATAAGAAAAAGAATAATAAATGTTGGATTTTTTTTAAAGGATGACACTGTTTCTGTTCCACAGTCTGCTAGCCACTAGCCAGCAGCTGAGGTCTTGGAGCACGATACAGTTAACATTTAGTAATGAGACAGGACATGTTTCAAAGTATTATTGGTTCCTGCTAAGTGAAAACTGATCCTGTACAATGAAGCAAGAGTTCAAACCCCTTACCTGACATAACTATTGCTTTAACATGGCTTGGCGACACTGTATTATTATGATAATCGATACACATACCAGAGATAGTGTATTATTTAAAACCACTCTATTTCTGAACATAGCTAGAGACTGTTGATGGTTAACAATGGCATTAATAGTGGGACGTGGGGATAACAATTAAAGAAAACAGACAATAACCATACACTATTTTTATTTACTTAATGTAAGTACTTATACAATAGTTACATAAAAATTCAACTCTCTTTTCTCTATTACTATCTAGTCCTTTTTGATCGTCTTGCAATACTACCTATTGCATATCAAGGGCAGTTCCGCCCGTTAAAACAACAACACTACCTCTTCCATAGTCTGTGATGTTGATGGCTCTTGAGACGTGGAAGATGGATTAAACATTACTTTTACAACAGGGGTTAAACGTTGCTCAATAAACAATGCACTATTTTGAGTAGCAACATTGTTTTCTTGTACTCGCTTTTTAGCATTGTCATGATTCTTTGTCAACACTAACAGTGTTTCATCTGGAGCACCACATTGATGATCACTCACGCTTAAAACCTCACCAATTCTACTTTTTAGATTGGCTTGACATTTTGTTGACCTCTCTTTTGAGCATCGCCAGAATATTATTCCTTTTAAATTTTGTCATCTATAGTTATAAGAGTATCCTTTATAGAGTAAACGTTGTTTACCTTGGTTAGTTGTAGTAAGTTCCAATAGTAGCAACTAACCTGGTAGTATGATTTGCTCACTACAAAGGTTATAACTATTCAGGTAATAGAATGATTTAGCGTTGGCTTTTATATTTAATATGTACAGTTTAAAGTCATAGAAAAGTGTTAGCAAAGTGGTTGAAAAGTGGTAGCAAAGTGGTAGAAAAGTGGTTGAGAAGTGGTAAAAAAGTGGTAGCAAAGTAGAAAAGGGGTAGAGAAGTGGTAGAAATGTGGTTGAAAAGTGGTAGCAAAGTAGAAAAGTGGTAGAAAAGCTGTAAAAAAAATATTACATGTATTGTTAAGAAATAGTATAAGCGGTTACGTGGATCACTTACACAATAATTTTGGCACGACGAAGCTCATTTTCTATATCCAATAATTCTTTCTCATATTCAGTATGACCAGCCTGTTTACAGGCATGCAAGTGCTGAATCCGCTGGATTAGCTTACTGGGATTGTTCCAGTAAACACATTTAACAAATGATTTTTTGGTGTAAACAAAGCATTCCCATTATTATCATCATAATCATCATCAGCATTATGATCATTATCATCATCATCATTATCATCATCATTATAGTCCTTTTTGATCCTCTTTCAATACCACCTCTTCCATAGTCTGTGTTGACTTTGATAGTGTTGAGGGTTTCTTAGACGTTGACAACTATCCTAACATGACTTTTTGAGGACATGATAGGTGATTTTGAACAAACACTGCACTATCTTGAGCCGCAATATATTTTTCTTGAACTTGCTTTTTTTTTACCTTGCTTAGAGTATTTTGTCCATTTAAATGAGTATTATTTTGAGATTTACAATGATGATTGTTTGAAATAAGTATGTTGGAGCCTTTTGTCTTAAGCAATCCTCGACACTGTTTTGTACGTTGTTTCGAGCGGCATCAAATAACAGTTCCATTTTTATTAGTTCTTTTTACAATATATGTATATCCTTTATACACACATCAAAAAAGGTTTTGCATCACCTCGGTTCCCAGATCTCCGGCATATAGACGTTGACTGTGTATATTGTATCCAAGATACAGTCCCTTTGACTGTTCATAGATGTCACTAAAACTGCTCAAAAATGTAAACAACCATGCATGAGCAGGGCCTATTAGACGGAGGGGGTACGACAGCCGATCAGTTCCAGTCATTCCACCAGGACGAAGGTACGCTGCTCATGTTGTCTGTAGTTCTACCATGCCTAGAAGGTCAATACCGCAGTTCGATCGCGTCCGCATTGTTACTTTGTGTCAAGAAGGGCTCTCAACAAGGGAAGTTTCCAGGCGTCTCAGAGTGAACCAAAGCGATGTTGTTCGGACATGGAGGAGGTACAGAGATACAGGAACTGTCGATGACAGGCCTCGCTCAGGCCGCCCAAGGGCTACTACTGTAGTGGATGACCGCTACTTACGGATTGCCGCTCGGAGGAACCCTGACAGCAATGCCACCATGTTGAATAATGCGTTTCGTTCAGCCACAGGACGTCGTGTTTCAACTCAAACTGTGCGCAATAGGCTGCATGATGCGCAACTTCACTCCCGACGTCCATGGCGAGGTCCAGCTTTGCAACCCCGACACCATGCAGCGTGGTACAGATGGGCCCAACAACATGCTGAATGGACCCCACGGAATTGGCATCACGTTCTCTTCACCGATGAGTGTCGCATATGCCTTCAACCAGACAATCGTCGGAGACGTGTTTGGAGGCACCCTGGTCAGGCTGAACGTCTTAGACACACTGTCCAGCGAGTGCAGCAAGGTGGTGGTTCCCTGATGTTTTGGGGTGGCATTATGTGGGGCCGACGTACGCCACTGGTGGTCATGGAAGGCTCCGAAACGGCTTTACGATACCTGAATGACATCCTCCGACCCATAGTGCAACCATATCGGCAGAATATTGGAGAGGCATTTGTCTTCATGGACGACAATTCTCGACCTCATCGTGCACATCTTGTGAATGCGTTCCTTCAAGATAACGACATCGCTCGACTACAGTGGCCAGCATGTTCGCCAGACATGAACCCTATCGAACATGCCTGGGATATGTCGAAAAGGGCTGTTTATGGACGTCTTGACCCACCAACCACTCTGAGAGATTTACGCCGAATTGTCGTTGAGGAGTGGGACAATTTGGACCAACAGTGTCTTGATGAACTTGTGGATAGTATGCCACGGCGAATACAGGCATGCATCAATGCAAGAGGACGTGCTACTGGGTATTAGAGGTAGTGGTGTGTACTGCAATCTGGACCACAAATGCTGAAAGTCTAGCTGTATGATGGTACAACATGCAATGTGTGGGTCTCATGAGCAATAAAACGAGCTGAAATGTTGTTTGTGTTGATCTCTATTCCCTTTGTATTTAACGGTTCCGGAACTCTTGGAACCGAGGTGATGCAAAACTTTTTTTGATGTGTGTAGTAAGCACATGGCTTACCATAGTTAGTCGTTGATACTTCCATGTCAACTGTTAAGCATAAACTAATCTCTAGTAAAGTTAATTCGGTAATAAAAATGATAGTTTGTAATATATGCAGTTTAAAGTAAGAGCAAAAGTGAGAGAAAAATGGTAGAAAAGTGGTAGCAAAGTGGTAGAAGAGTGGTAGCAGTTTATAGTAATCGTGTTTTTTTTACCAGAATGTGATTCGAGTAAATGTAGTAGTAGTAGTAGTAGTGAGTAGTCAATTAGTCTTGGTTCAGACACTCCCACCCCATCCATCTATGACGTCATAGCCAGTCTTAACCACTTTGCTACCACTTTTCAACCACTTTGCTACCACTTATCTACCACTTTTCTATGACTTTAAACTATACATATTAAATATAAAAGCCAACGCTAAATCATTCTATTACCAGAACAGTTATAACCTTTGTAGTGAGTAAATCATACTAACAGGTTAGTTGCTACTATGGAACTTTCTACAAATAACAAAGGTAAACAACGTGTACTCTATAAAAGCTACTCTTTTAACTATAGACGACAAAATGTAAAAAGAATATTCTGGCAATGCTCAAAAGAGAGGTCAACAAAATGTCAAGCCAATCTAAAAAGTAGAATTGGTGAGGTTTTAAGCGTGAGTGATCATCAATGTGGTGCTCCAGATGAAACACTGTTAGTGTTGACAAAGAATCATGACAATGCTAAAAAGCGAGTACAAGAAAACAATGTTGCTACTCAAAATAGTGCATTGTTTATTGAGCAACGTTTAACCCCAGTTGTAAAAGTAATGTTTAATCCATCTTCCACGTCTCAAGAGCCATCAACATCACAGACGATGCAAGAGGTAGTGTTGTTGTTTTAACGGGCGGAACTACAAGGTAAATGTAGCCCTTGATATGCAATAGGTAGTATTGCAAGACGATCAAAAAGGACTAGATAGTAATAGAGAAAAGAGAGTTGTATTTTTTTGTAACTATTTTCCAAGTACTTACATTAAATAAATAAAAACAGTGTAAGGTTATTGTCTGTTTTTCTTAATTGTTATCCCCACGTCCCACTATTAATGCCATTGTTAACCATCAACAGTCTCTAGCAATGTTCAGAAAGAGAGTGGTCTTAAACAATATACTTTATCTGTGGTTTGTGTATCGAGTATCATAATAATACAGTGTCGCCAAGCCATGTTAAAGCAATAGTTATGTCAGGTAAGGGGTTTGAACTCTTGCTTCCATGTACAGGATCAGTGTTCACTTAGCAGCAACCCATAATACTATAAAACATGTCCTGTCTCATTACTAAATGTTAACTGTATCGTGCTCCAAGACCTCAGCTGCTGGCTAGGGGCTAGCAGACTGTGGAACAGAAACAGTGTCATCCTTTAAAAAATCAAACATTTATTATTCTTTTTCTTATTATTGTTCATTAAAAGTGGTATAAAGTTGCCTTTGTAGCGTAGTGGTTAGCATAGCTGGCACTTCAAAGCTCTTGGGTTCAGTTCCCAGCTTTAACACAAAATTTTTAAAGTGGTATGTGGACTAAAACAAGTCTACTCAGTCTCGGGTGGTTCAACTGAGTAGAGGGGGTTTGATTCTCACTTTAACCATAGAGCACCATGTTTTTTTTTTTTTTTTAGAAAATGATGATAGCCATTTGTTCATTTTTTTTCATTTTCACATTTCACACATTGCCATTTGTCATTTTTCCATTTGATTTTTTTAAATGTCAGTTTGAAGTTTTTGAATTTTATGATATGGAAACATGGATTTTCCATTTTGTTGTTTACACATTTGTCAATTTCCCATTTAATTTTTTTTTAAATTTCAGTTTAAAGTTTTTAAATTTTGTCGATATGGAAACACGGATTTTTCATTTTGCTGTTTACAGATTTTTTTTCATTTTGTGTATGTTGAAAAATAATATTTCCAAAACAAGATTTTTCATTTTTCCTTTTATGTTTTTTGTAAATGATCTTAAAGTGAGTGCTTGACCATGGCAATAGTACAGTCTGTCTATGTGTTTGCAGAAACGTAGAGGAATATTACTACTGCAAGTAAGAGTGATTTACAAAATAACGTCTATCTACCACTGCATTTGAAAAAACAAAACCATTGAAAAAACAAAAATACTATTTAACATTCATATATAAGTGTTAATTTTCCCTCTCCCCACCCTACCTCACCGTATTTGCTCTGATCAAACAATCAATGCTACCCACACATACACAAGCTATCTCTATCTCTGTGTGTGTGTGTGTGTGTGTGTTTTCTCTGTTCCGCAAGATACAAATTCTGGTTGCTGGATTGTATCCTGCAGTGTTTATGCGACTAGGTACTTGTCTACACATAGCGATTTTACCACTGCTCTACCTACGCCTTTTGCTCTTTTGGCTTTCATACAATCTAGTGTGCGATTGGCAGCATTAACTGTGTATCAAACCCAGATCACCTTTGTATTTGTAATCCTAGTAATAATTTAAAGAGACAAGTGTAATCGGTTTTAAACATTATCTCTGCCTTTTTAAACTACGAAGGACGTCCAGAAAGTAAGCTCCGTTTGGTAATAAAATTAAATTGTGTACAGATACAGAAAAAATATTTATTGCACAACATTCTACACCTCTTAAACTACTTTTCCACATAACTGCCGAACTTTTGCAGGCATTTGTCATAGCGTGGCACAAGTTTTTGGATACCTTCTTCATAGAAGTTTGCCGCCGACCCGTAAACGAGAGTGAAGACTCCCCTTAAGATATCCTACTGTTTGGCCATCACTGTTAGGCAAATTGCGTATGTGGTCAGGAGAACTCCTAAACATACGCAGTTCTCCTGGTAAGCACGCAATTTGCCTAACAGTAGTGACCAAACAGTAGGATATCTTAAGGGGAGTCTTCACTCTCGTTTACGGGTCGGCGGCAAACTTCTATGAAGAGGTATCCAAAAACTTGTGCCACGCTATGACAAATGCCTGCAAAAGTTCGGCAGTTATGTGAAAAGGTAGTTTAAGAGGTGTAGAATGTTGTGCAATAAATATTTTTTCTGTATCTGTACACAATTTAATTTAATTACCAAACGGAGCTTACTTTCTGGACGTGCCTCGTATATGTTTATGACATGCATATCAACCTGAAATCGAACTCTGGTGTACCTTAGTGAAAAGGCTAACAGCTTAACCACTGCACCAACATGCCCTTCTTTCTTAGTTTGATTCATTCTAGGCCTCAAAGCTGGAAATCGAGTTAAGATCTCCAGTGCAAGAGGCACGAGTGCTTGCCACTGCAGTACAAAATGGTTAACTGGTACCATTACACGACCGGGAATGAGATTATTTATGTTAGCCAAGCATTTCCGTCATCTACCTACTGTCTGAGCACTGCCAGCAAAACAGTTTAGTTTAGAACAAGCAAGTATGTGTATAGATTATTAGCCTCAGTACTTAAAGCTTGTTGTGCGTAGCGACCATCTTGCCCAGTAACCACTGAGCAAGTTTTAACGGTCAACCCATAAAACATCATGGGATAGTTGTGTGTGCTCCATGTACTTGGGTGTGTGCATTAGCACCATGCGCTAGCTTTACCTTACCCTCTAAAGGTAGAGCGTTATCCCTTTCCTTTGGACATCATCAATGAGAGCATCCACCCACAAGTCTTTTACACTTAGACCCTTGGCTTGTTAGCGATTAGGTTTGGTTCGGTTTAGTTCGGTTTGGTTCGGTTGGGTTTGGATTTGGTTTGGTTTAGTTTGATATAGTAACTATTTTGTTCTTTCAGCTACCCTCTTTAACCGATCAAGTTAAAGATAGTCTGCTCTTAATTCTTGGATCAATAAATCAGATTTTGTGTACACCGTTTGTCATGCCATGCTTGCAACCTATACTCCATATGTACTGCAGCCAAGACTAAAAACAAGTTTCAAGGGTTAAAGACATGTCAGTCACCATACATGTAGCTTATAATAATTCTTTCTCTACCTAGATAGGTTTCATCACTCATAGTAAACATCTAACATTATGGGTTTGCAATATATTACGAAAAACAAAAGTCCATGATCTTTTTTTTTTTTTTTTGGAAGTTTATGAGCCATAAAAAAGAATGGCGTCATAAGTTTTGGGGGACATTGTGTGTCCAAATCCCATTATTGGTTTATAAACTCTCAGGTCCATGCCCAAGCAGATTTGGATTATTTCAATCAATGATTTCACCATAGGAAAGATCAGAAAAATGAATACCCTTAATACAAACTGTTGTATACGCCTCTGCGATCAATGGTTCTCAATATATCTATTGATCCATTGGGGCATGGCCACTGTGGTCAGCAACTCATGCCCTGTCTTCATTGTCATCGCTTAGTCAATCAAAATGTTATAGCTTCATATCCTACAACCATCTGCTGGCCTATGAACATGCATCAATTCCACAGAGCCGTGCCACTGATGACCGCTTACTAACAGGTTAAAGATCCCCTTCAGGGGTGAAAACATCTTAGCACACTCACACGCTTTGGGATATTAGCCTTCATCCGTCCGTCATACAAAATATCGGAATACGAACCCTCCCCCTGTCATAAACCGTCCCGTCGAAATATCGATTGTTCTATTAAGCACAGCCATCGTGGCCAGCGACAGGCTCGTTGAAACACACGCCCAGCAGTATCGTCTCTCTCAACAACCACTCTTTACTAACATTTTAAACAGGTAAAAAAAAATCAACATGTATAGTGTTAGGCCCTTTGTCAATATCTTCTTTTTTTTAAATAAATACTATATGCGAAAGACGACGTCACCCCGAGTCATTTGACATCTCGTACACGTCTCTAGCCTTATTGGTTTGCGAGATATGATAAAAAGTCTAAAATCATGGTTTTGGCCCAAGAAGCCCGTTTCCCTCATTCTCAAAAACTTTAACCTATTAACAACATAAAGAGGGCTTTAAGACAAGCCATTTGACACGTCATACGTCCAAATCCGACCATGCATTCGCGAGATATTAGCAAAGTTCGCGAGAAAGTAGGCGACTATCCAGCTCTCTCCTCACCCCTCCCCCCCCCCGTTCTTGTAAATCATTGTTCAAAAAGCCCGCCCTCTTACGAAAAACCCTGTGCGCATGCGTAAAAACAAAAAACAAAAATGTTGATTCATATTAACATTCTACCGTACACATGTCCCTTGTGGGGAAATACGTTTAATTTCATATTAGATTGAACCTGATACATGTAGCACATGGAAAGCAATGTTTACCTAAAAATTACTCTTTCACCCCCTAGTAGGGGTAGATTTTATTTTGGGGTGGAAATAAGTTGTCCATAGGAAAGGGGGCGTTAGCTCGAGTCCTACGACACCTCATTTGTCAAAATCCAACCCTGGGATCGCGAGATATTAATTTTTTAACATGGACGCCATCCGAGCAGCGCCGGGTGGCTTTAAACTCCTACTGCTGCCCTACTTAGGTCTAGTTCTTAATGCTTTCCTTATCTGGAAAAAGAGAATTGGAGAATTGAAATGTTTGAAATGTGGTGTTACAGGAGAATGATGAAGATCACATGGGTAAATAGGGTAACAAACGAAGAGGTATTAAGACGAGTGAGAGAGGAGAGATGTTTCTGGCAACTGCTAATGAGGAGAAAAGATGGGTTGGTAGGACACGTACTAAGACACCCAGTAATAGCAAGCTTAGTTATGGAAGGAAGGGTCGAGGACAAATACTGTAGTGGTAGACCAAGGTTAGAATATGTTAAACAGATCGCCTCAGATGTAGGGCGTGGTAGCTATGTAGAGATGAAACGATTAGCTCAGGACAGGAAGGCATGGAGTGCTGCATGAAACCAGTGAAAAGACTGAAGACTCAAACAACAACACGACAGTTAAAAGGGCTATCATATAGTATCTATATGTTTTTATAACACCACAAATTAGTGCAAATCCGTGAAATCTTGTTCCATTTACTACGTACAGTCAAATTCAATTAAACTCCAAGGGCCGTAGGCCAAAATAAAAATATGAATTAGTTTTTTGTTCTCATAACACTCAAGAATATACTGTATTTGAGTTTTACATTAGAACACAACATGGACGATAACACCACATGTGCATACTCATCCAAGTTCATTAACTTTTATTTCACATGAAATACTTTTGTCACACATATTTGACATGCCTGTATGATTACTCTTGTACAAACGTTCCAACTGACATTTGCCGAACTATTCAGGAACGACATTGACAACTTCATTAATATTTTGCCATCTGTGTACATCAGACAGAAACACGTATCAGCATATGAGTAATAATAATAATAATAATAATAATAATAATAATAATGTAATGGGTTTTACGTCCCTTTCAACTATTGCTGCTTTGAGAGACGTCGGGGTGCTGGAATTTTGCCCAGAAGGGGATCTTTAACGCGCCAGTTAATCTACTGACACGGCCCCCTGTCATTTAAAGCTTAAGCACCCTCAAATGCCAGCTGACTGCGCCGGGATTCGATCCCGCTATCTTGGGCTCAGCAACCGAGAGCGTTACCGCTGAGCCACGCAGCCAGTCACAGTAATCATAAGGCATGTTGCTCTCCAATCCAACGTTTTAGCATTTAGAACGATCCTAATTATTAAGGTCACATCTTCAGACACTAACTACCTGTGTAACTGTCAGCCAGTGTGACACGGAGGACAGCGAGCTTGTAGTTCGCATTTTTTCCGGGGTTTCAGTTGGACTTACTGAGCTTTTCTTTTTCTAGAGTATTAATAATAATAATGTTATTGCTTTTACGTCCCTTTTAACTACATTGGCTTTTAGAGACGCCGGGATGCCGGAATTTTGCCCCGAAGGGGATCTTTAACGTGCCAGTAAATGTACTGACACGGCTCCCTCGCATTTGCGCACCCTCAAATGCCAGCTGACTGCGCCAGGTTTCGAACCTGCAACCTTGGGCTCAGCAAGCGAGAACGTTACCCCTGAGCCACGCAGCCATACTCTAGAGTATTAGCCCAGAGACTGGAAGGTCGGTATAATCCAATTATCCCCCATTCGAAAAGTGAATAATTAATAGGTTAGCATGTGTAAGTCGATAAGTTTTACTCACACATTTACATGTTGACCAACTGAAGAGTAATTATTGTATTATATAGATTACGAAGGCAACACTCAACAATGACTTGTAAAATACGCAAGTAGTTTAAGTGAGCCAGTGATAAGTGCCGCTCTTACATCTCAGTCTGAGACATCAGTGAAAAGCTAAATTTTACTTTTGCCAGCACCGATAGATAGATGAAGAAACACTGCATAGGATTGTATTGTATTCACACGGTAAGAGAAACGGGAGGTCTAGCAACATTCAATGTGCGTGCGCTACGTGATTTTCTGGCACAACAGAAATTACATTCACAGTTTCGACGATAATCTAGAAGATAGGAATTATCTCAGCTCTTGTTGAAAAAAAAAATCTATTTTTGTAAAATGCATTTGTTGTTCTATCCTTTTTGATTCCCGTTATTTTGGGGGTTGGGATAGAGGCGAGAGGAGTTTGGGGATGCAGTAGAACGTACCCTTCTCCTTCCCAATGCTTTCACACGTACAGCCACTTCAATAACAGTCCACACACAGCCTAGTACATAATGATGAGTATATTATGATTTAGAGATCATTTGTACAAAGTATTTTGTTGTATGGAGCAGAAACTTGGACGTTAAATAGACAGCAAGCAAACAAATTATTAGTAAGAGAGATGGATTATTGCAGGAGGGCGGCAAGAAAATCAAGATTGGATAAAATTAAAAATACGAGAATCAGAGAAATTATGCAGGGGAAAAAATGTACTAGAAGTGGTTGAAGAAAGCAGATTACAATGGTTTGGACATGTGAAAAGGATGCAGAATAGTAGAATTCCAAATGTAATGTTGCATTGGCCAGCTGAAGGCAAACGGAAACAATGGATGGTTGGTTTAAAGAGAAGCTTAACCGAGGAAGATTCTGAAGACCGACATTTGTGGAGGAGTAGAGTATTTTTGGGTTGAAGGAAAACTACTGTACTGTAGAATATTCCTGATAAAGAAAGAATAATTTGTATTGTTTTAATGTAAGTGTTCTGTGCTCCGCTTTTTTAATTTCATTAATTCCTAGGATTCTAGGGGTTAGATTCTCAGACACCTGCCTTGTTCCCATATCCAATACGGCACACATACCACTAACGGATGCACAGTTTGACTTCCAAGTTTAACGAGAGACATATTATTGTTGTTCATCTTCACTTTGTCGTTATTTTCACAAACAGTGAGTGTTGTTGACATATCTAATTCTGAAGAGAGAGGAAATCGGCACTGGAACCACTGTATGTCAGAGGAACAAAGACGGAATGATTTAAAAATGAATTTACATGGAAGGGTTCAACGTACCCTCATTCAAATCATGGGAATAGACTAAGAAGGACAACATGATTTATATCAATTGATTACCTTGAAAAAGATTCCCAGGTAGTAGCGCTTCTCGCCGAGCTTCAGAAGTGGCATCGTCCAGCGGTTACCAGCCAGCCCGACACTGTCGTCCACACAGTTGGTGCATTCACCTAGAACATGGAACAACACTTATTATTATCAGTTGAAACCCGCGATACGTGACGGTCAGTGGGACTTCCTTGCTGGCTCTATTGTACGCGACGGCAGTGCAACATACAGTATATGACTGACCTAACATCGCCGTCTACAATTCTCAAGCCATGTCATTACGTTTGGCAACGCCGCCCATCTGTCATCTGGGAGGCCTAGCACAAGCACAGGGTAATTGCTAAATCTGCGCAAACACATAGAATTTGACGCGAGATTTTTCGGAAAATACAACGGAACATAACGTCCGCTTAATCTACACAGGCTAAATATCACAAATAAAGGATACATATTATCATGCTAGGCTATGTCCTGTCAATGTCCCGATAAGGTAATAATAAAAGGCTGTACTCTACCTCAATGTCCCAATGTCTGAAGTTTCCTTTTCTTGCTGCTATGTTCACTGCCGTCATTGAATCGATTAGAAAAAACATTTAAAACTATTCTTACGAACTTAGAGACTGCCTTTGATAATAAATTCTTCACCGTTTGTCCACAGATGCACTCATCATAGTCACAATAGGCCTCCCAGCTTAATGCTCACAGGTCACTTGATTTAAAAAATAGGTAGCTTTCTAATGAAATCTATCTAAAGGCACTTGCCAACTGACTACAGTTCATAATGTACTGGAATATAGAGGCCACATGAAGATATATACCAAAACTAAATTACTAGGCACTGAAAGTCCACATCGCTGCAGTGATCAAAACGTAGTAATATAACCAGTTAGTGCTGCCATCATTTGCCTCACAGCCAGGCACACAACTCTTCCTAGGTATCTGAAATATTTAAATGAAATATTAGTGAAGAATTTGTTGATTTCGCCATAAATTTCAGTCATGATGTCATCATGCGCTAGAATTCTGGCTGGTAATTCAATAGCATTCCTCATCATCCACTTTCCATACGACGGGTTAATGTTCTTTTTCGTCGAATGGGTTTTATTACAGTAGCATTTCTACCCAAATTAACGTCGTATTTGATAACACTATAGTGACCTGCGTCAACAAGGCCACTAAACATTAAATGGCAAATATTACTGCCATTACCCTAATTAACAGCGTGGTTAGAATCGTTGTTATGTACTCTAAAGAAATAATCAATAAACAATTGGCTAATGCAATGACGTTCAACAAGACCAGCGTATTCACCGTCCAGAGACTTAAGACTTTCATACTCAAGTTGGTTATTAAGGGGAAGGCGATAAAACTGATTGCCAATAATAAAACCGTTATAATTATCCCAGTCAGCAACAATTTTTCCAACAGTTTGCACACGCAGCTCACGATGAAGTTCTTCGTTTTGATATAACCAGTACGAAACTGCTCTGAATAAGCAATTTCCATCATCTGTTATACTGGTACAGTCCTTGGAGTTTCCATGACAATAAATTACGAAGGGGACCATAGAATCACTTCGCCAGTTACTGGATAGAGCATAGACTCGCTTCGCCAGCCACCGTAATGGAGGTAGTTTAAGGAATGCATGCCCTATGCGTGTCAACACAGGGGAGCACACTCTTAAGGCTGCCAATGGAGTATCGAGACAAAGCGGCCCAGTAATTCTGGGATATAAAAGAGGAGGTTTGATAATTCGTAGGAGCAGCGTGACTACGCCACAGCGAGGAGACGGCAGACGCAATATGTCTAACAAACTAAATCGCGCAGAATTCCTTACTGTTTATGACAATGGAATACCAATAGCAGGAACGAAGATTGCGGAAATAAAAAATACATATCCAAGCTGGGATTTGAACTCCTTTGGCTCTGCATAATATAACCACAGCATTTCTTTTTTCTTTTAAAGGCACTCTGCGAATCATGAAATCAGCTTTCGTCAGAGTGCTTTGCGAAGTTAATCGGTTCAGCCGTTCTCTTAATCTTGCGGTAACAAAAATACCTTAGTGTTTAAAATATACGATAATACATATGATGCTAATAATAATATTAAGGGCATAAACTAGCTAGGTGCAAACCTAATTGGGTGATGACCCGGTTGTAATGGCAGACTCTGTCGAAAGCTTGGAAGCCAACATGTTTGAACTTGAACAGTATGGAAATCAGCATTTCAAAATCAAAGGTTATGTCGGTATGAAAAAAACACACACACAAGAGAATAGAATATCAGATAGGAGAAACTGTGGTATTCCGTGGTTTCCCACTTCATCTTCGGGCAAATGCCAGGATGGTACCTAACGTAAGGCCACGGCCGCCTCCTTGCCAAACCCTCCCACTCTTCCCTTCCCTTCATCAGGCCCCTGTTCGCTTTGCGGGTGAGGCCGCCTGGGCGATGTGCTAGTCACACTCCCCAGTTGTATCCCAGCCTCAGAGTCTCAAGCTCAGGACACTGCCCTCAGTGGCGGTAAAGGTGCTGGAGGGTAAACGATAGCGAAGACGAGAAAGATGGGAGAAACTGAATTGGAGCAGATGGACCATTTTAAGTACCGGTACTTAGGCTGCGTATTCTGTCAGAATGGGGAAGGAAATAGTCGAGGTGCCAATACAGTGAGTTCTCAGTTGCGATCTACAGTATTCTGCAAGAAACTCTCGCTACATCGCTCAGTATTTATTGAGAGCAGGGTAGATCCAGGTTATCTGAGGTAGCCTAACTGATATGAGGGTAGCAATGGCAGGAGGGTACTCGTAATGATGAGATAGAGGCTAAGTTAGAAATGATCACGCTAGATGAAGCTGTTCGTATGAGCCAACTCAGATGGTGGGGTCATGTGGGGGAGGAGAGATTGAGTTCGGCTGTAGAGGGTAAGAGAAGCAGAGGTAGACCTACAGTAGGAGGCGCTGGTTAGTTTCAGTGTTGAACAATTTCAAAGTGTGAGGTGTATAGTAGAAGTAGAGTGCTAACTGAAAGTAGGGAATCGTGAAGGCGACCCGACTGGACTGGACTGGACTGGACTGGACCGGACTGGACTGGACCGGACTGGACCGGACCGGACTGGACTGGACCGGACCGGACCGGACTGGACCGGACTGGACTGGACTGGACCGGACTGGACTGGACTGGACCGGACTGGACTGGACCGGACTGGACTGGACCGGACCGGACCGGACTGGACTGGACTCTCAAAGGGAAAACAATTTGAAATGAAGATGTGTGTAACATATTATTATTATTAATACAAATTGTACGAGCCTTCCAGTAGTCGCATGTGACATATGTGTGTGCCGGGAGCGTAAGTTCCTTGTTAACAGTGAACTCTGTTGGTCATTGAAATAACTACTTGTAAAAATCCAGTGCCAAATCTTGACCATAGACTAGTTGTTATTTGCTAAGACGTCGTATGTATACTGCATTATGGCAGCATTGTATGTATGTCTACCCCTTATTATTCCCGTTTTCCAACGGGGTCGGAGATGA
Source organism: Meconema thalassinum (assembly GCA_946902985.2). Taxonomy (NCBI): domain Eukaryota; kingdom Metazoa; phylum Arthropoda; class Insecta; order Orthoptera; family Tettigoniidae; genus Meconema; species Meconema thalassinum. Next base: position 23,323,081 of record OX336389.2, on the reverse strand, counting down.
GATGGGATGGAAGTCTTTGTGGCGATGGTTTTTTACGGCCGGATGCCCTTCCTGACGCCAACCTCATGAGAGGAGTTAATGAGAGATGAAATGAATGATGATGAATGAAACTGCCCAAGGATGTGGAAGGAAGCGGCCGTGGCCTGTCAGAAGGTACCGTCCCAGCATTTGCCTGGTGTTGAAAATGGGAAAATGGGAAAACCACGGAAAACCATTTCAAGGACGGCCGACGGTGGGGCTCGAACCCACGCGTCTACCGAGTCAGCAGAGAGCTTGGCCCCATGACCTAATGCTGCGCTTTAGCCAGCGTAGCCACTACTGTCGGTTGCTATTTGGCAGCATTAAATATTATTATTATTATTAATTAAAACAAAGTTCTCCAATGGATCTGCAGTAGTGACATCTGCCATCAACTACTGTAGTTGAACTACGGTATGCGGGAGCAATCCACTGCCTACTTGATGCGCTGTATACCGGCCAGTTAGTGAATCCATGCCAGCGATGTTATTGAAAATGGCCTCTTTTTGCCGATATAGCGCCCTGCCAAGTATAGGCGCGATAAAAAATTAGGTGTGCAATAGGTATATTAAATGTGTTTCTCCCAGTGATATGTTTGGACTAACGAAGATTCAATTATTGTTAGTAGTCGGTGTTAATATACTGAATTCCTACGTTGTTTGGAGTGTTTGTTGATGCGATATAGCACTCGAGGTATCGAGTGCTTACATTAAATAAGAATACAGCAAAAGTATGAAGATATAATAAATCGTAATTGTTTTCAGCAAATATGATATAATGAATATTTTCACACCAAAGAACGACAACTTGATGATGATTTATAGTAGGAATTTCTTTAATGGGGCCTCCAAACCTTGAGGTAAACCGTATGCGATTTACATTCCACATAGCCACATGGCTTACAGTACGTCGTTGTACCGATCTCCGCCACCGCGCGCGCTCATTGTTTCCGTCCCATGCACTTCCGTCCCATCCACTTCCGTCCCTTTTCCAAAATCACTCCCACAAAAATGTCCAGCTACCGAGTGGAAAGATGTTACACATCAATAATAATAATAATAATTAACTTATAATATTTGTAAAAGAACCAATAGTGCACGTAGACAAGCGGACCTGCATTGCTTATTGTCTCTGGTGATGAGTTAGTGATAATCACGACCACGACTATTAAACGAGTCCTCCACTCGAGAACGAACCTAATACACGAAATACCGCCTGTGACTGCTTGGAATAGGTGAGGAATGGACTCCATGAGGTATTTTGCAGGTACGCAACATCGAGGTAAATCCACACGCCCATCTGCAGATTCCGTAATTGCAGCAAGGGACGGGTATGCTAATGTCTGCGTTTCACTCACTGCTTCAAATAACCCCGCACATTTTCGATGGGATTCAAATTAGAAGAATTTGCGGTCTACGACAGGAATGACAGGTTGCCTGAATGTTCCTCAAACTACTTCACAGACTATAAATTATCTATAACAATATTAATAATATTGTTAATTAATATAATTATATTATATAATTAGAGACGGGAATTTGCCTATTTGCCTATTTGATGCCTTTTGACTGTATTTTAAAGTGCATTATATTGCAGCTGGTGTGCTCGACAGAATTATATTCTCATTTCTCAATATGTGTTTACCCCACGAACAAGAATGGGAATTCTCGAAAGTCACCAGAAATAGCGCCTGGGATCTCGATATTAAGCCTCCAAACTTAACAACCCTTCGTTTTGTATTTCGCTTTTCTTTATATTGAAAATTTACCCGTTAGTATGTGTGTGAATTAATATCATAAACTGAATGCTGATTGAATAACAAAAGAACTAACTTAGTGCCATGTTTTCGCGTTTTTTCAATCTCGATATTAAGCCTCCAAAGTTAAAAACCCTTCGTTTCAGGTATCGTCCCCTTCAAAAGCCGCGTTAGGTTGGCGCTGCAACCAAACAGTGAATTAATATACAGTATATCCTGTACGCGTCTGAGTGTTGAATGGGCAGGCATTTAAAAGCAGCCAGGAGGGATGCGATCCAGCTGGCAGTTAAAATGCCGCGGCGATCACAGTGGGTTGGTGCTGTAGCCTATCTTGTGTTGAATGGACAGGCAGTTTAAAGCAGCCAGGAGGGATGCGATCCAGCTGGGAGTGAAAATGCAGCCGCGATCAGTGCGTTGGCGCTGTAACCTATCTTGTGTTGAATGGACAGGCGGTTTAAAGCAGCCAGGAGGGATGCGGTCCAGCTGGGAGTGAAAATACAGTGGTGATTAGTGCGTTGGTGCTGCAACCTATCTTGTGTTGAATTGACAGGCAGTTTAAAGCAGCCGGGAGGGATGCGGTCCTGCTGGGAGTGAAAATGCAGCGGCGATCAGTGCGTTGGTGCTGTAACCTATCTTGTGTTGAATGGTCATATAGTTTAAAGCAGCTTGGAGGGATGCGATCTAGCTGGCAGTGGGCGTAGCATGGCCTCTTACCAAGATATATGGAAACTTGGTGGTCCCGTCTCGAGCTACTGTTGCTATGGAGATGGCCGGCCTTGCTATTACTTCATCAGTTTATTTTCTGCTTTTATTAGCCTTTGCTTGAGTGCAAAAAGGCCGAAATCAGAAGAATGAGAAAGACTATCGAAAATGTATGTAGCCAGCCATTTCTTCTGGGTCCTAAACTATGTGTATGCAAAATTTGGTTGAGATTGGTGGAATGGTGTAGATATGTATACGGCACAAATCCACCCACCCACTCACCCACATAAATACGTACATACAAACATACATACATACATACATACATACAGACTTTCACTTTTATATAAGATAAGTATGTTATTAAATTATAAGTTGCTTATTGTTAATTCTTTTTACAGTAATTAAATATGTTATTAAATTACAAGAATTTTTTCATGCCTATTTTGTTGCCTATTTTACACGTTAGTGCCTATTTACATGCCTATTTTGGCTATTTTAAGAGCCTATATGGCTGCCTATTTTAACTGTTTTTAGTGCCTATAATTCTCGTCTCTATATATAATATATAACTAAGCCTCAGTGGCTTAGGCGGCGGCACGCCGGCCTCTCACCGCTGGTTCCGTGGTTCAAATCCCGGTCACTCCATGTGAGATCTGTGCTGGTCAAAACAGAGGCAGACAGGTTTTTCTCCGGGTACTCCGGTTTTCCCTGTCAAAATTGCATTCCAGCAACACTCTCCACTATCATTTCATTTCATCTGTCATTCATTTAATCATTGCCCCAGAGGAGTGCGTCAGGCCTCGGCAGCCGGCACAGTTCATATCCTCGCCACTAGATGGGGGCTTCATTCATTCCATTCCTGACCCGGTCGGAGACTGGAAGCAGGCTGTGGATTGTCATTTTTCATATTATATAATATGTAACTAATATTACCGTATTATTATTATTATTATTATTATTATTATTATTATTATTATTACCGTTCACGAGAAAGGCGACGATCTCCGTTTACACTACTCGATTATTTATTCAATGAAGCAATCAAAAGTCAGCATCCCTTTCTTTTTCCAAACAGCTGAGCCTCGATCTTCGTCAAGCATAGCAAAGTCAAGACAGAACTGTCCTATCAAAAAGGCCATGAGCCAAAGAGATTTAGAAATAGCATGTATAAACGGAGAGGTTTGAGATTTCCAGGCTCGAACTCTCTTGAAAGAACCATAGGAGGGGTCCCGATAGTTAGCGGCCGGTCAAACTGACGAGAGTGGACAATGATAAGGCGCCGACGGGACGGATCGGGCTGCACCCGCCACATTATTATTATTCTTATGTACAAATATCGGCACCTAGAGGTGACACGCACTGACCGCGAGCACACTCTACGTTTTGTTCCCGAAGTCTCCACGCTCATAAGTTAACTGGAAGCAGTTATGGGTTTAATCAATATGCACACTGCTCAATCAATAATTAAATTGCTGCTGTAATGCACCCAACGTGTTGAAATTCCCAGCGGTAACGCTCTGTCACCTACAAGAATTGTCCTCGTTTTATCATTTCAGCGCTATTGGAGGATGACTTGTCAACAATATCTCCACTGTGCATGCGTGCTGGCAGCAGTGGTCACGAGAAGGTACGGCCGCAAGAAGACCGGGCTCTGGACGTCCTCATGGCACCACTGAGAGGGAGGACCGCCGTATGGCTTTGGCACAACGGACGGCGTCTGCAGCAACAATTCCAGCGGCAGTTGGCACCACAGTGACGCAACGAACTGTTCGAAATCAGTTACTTGAAGGACAGCTCCAAGCCAGACGCCCTACGGCGTGCATTCCACTTATCCCAAACCACCGCCGTCTGCGACTCCAGTGGTGTCAAACGAGAGCTCATTGGAGGATGGAGTGGAGGTCCGTTGTGTTTTCCGATGAAAGCCGATTCTGCCTTGGTGCCAGCAATGGCCGTGTGTTAGTTAGAAGGAGGCCAGGTGAGCGCCTGCATTCCACCTGTCTGCAGCGTCGCCACACTGGACCTACACCAGGCGTTCTGGTCTGGAGAGCAATATCCTATGACAGCAGGAGCACTCTGGCGGTTATCCCACGTACCCTGACTACAGATGTGTACGTCCGTCTGGTGATTCGACCTGTTGTGCGGCCATTCATGAACAACATTCCCAGGGGTGTTCCCCAACAGGTCAACGCCCGCCCTTATGCCGCTGTTGTAACCCAACGTGCTCTACAGAGTGTCGACATGCTGCCTTGACCTGCTCGATCCCCCGATCTGTCCCCAATCGAGCAAGAATGGGACATCATTGGACGACAACTCCAGTGTCATCCACAACCGGCATTAACCGTCCCGGCATTGACCGGCCAAGTGTAACAGGCATGGAACTCCATCCCACAAGCTGACACCTGGCACCTGTACGACACAATTCATGTAAGTTTGCATTCAACAGTCTGGCGATTATATCAGTTATTAATGGACCAGCATAGCACATTTGCGATGGTTTTCCTCGCGCGGACATTAACCTGTTCTCTTGTACCTTTCATCAATGCAATACTGGGGCATTGAAGAAGGTTGCAGCTATTTCAAAAATCCTATCTCCCGTTGTAAGGGCGATAAATTAATAATTCAACCTGAAAACTAATCAGGAACTGATCGAGGTTTAGTTTTAGATGTGACTGTACTCACCCCGTGACCTTCAGCCGATGCGCAGAATGAGTGCGCGAAAGGAAGCTGCCACGCCGGTCCTATTCAATGGCCTCCTAGAAGCCCCGACTTGACACCCCTAGACTTTGTTATGGGGATACGTAAAAAACCTTGTATTCAGTGAACCGGTCAGAGATGTTGCTGTTGCTACAATCACGCCTGAGATGATCCGGCGCACTCAACTATCGACTGGATGTTTGCAGAGCAACCAAGGGAGCGCACATAGAAACAGCATCAGGTAAAAAAAAGAACACTTTTTAGGTTGGTGAATTTAACACTCAAAAAAATACTCGTTTTAATATCGCAAATAATTCCTGAGCTATGATTTTTTGAAATTGCTGCAACCTTTTTGGATGCCCCTGTGTGTTACCTCGGCAAATACATATTGCCAACATTTCCGTACTCTACATTCCTTATTTCAGGCTGTTGGAATATTTTATTCCGCCAGTGTATAAGCAAACAATAAATTATCTCCCGGCGTATTCCCAATTGGCTTTAAGGAAGCCAGTAATAATAATAATAATAATGCCTGATCTTGTTTGATCACACCTCCACTGTAACACTGGCAATATCCATCGCTTCTTTGTGACCATCCAGGAGCCTAAACACTGACACGTGTCCCCTTTTTGCTAATATGTTTGACCACCTCGTGGCGTATACGTCCGGGTTCGATTACCGGCTCTGTCAAGAAACTTAATTCTGATCTGTGGGATGGATAGGTCTCGTGAGAGTGAACTCAAAAGAGATGGGTTCGATTCATACTTCAACCATCCGTGGCTGCCTTCTTCTACAGCAGGGGAATGTCAGAATGGTACCAATAGCACGCGCTGTTGTTCATTAGTATAGTGGAATGCAATGAGCTTCGGTTTCACGCGTATGATCCGCAGGGTGAGTGGTTATCGTGTCGGATTACTAACCCCCCAAGCTTGCAGGTTCGCTCCTGGCCGTGGTAAGTGGTTTTTGAAAGGCGGCAAAAATTACGATACGCATGTCATACGATGTTGGCATGTGCACCGCTTGTGCTTTTGCTCTAAATAAATCGCAGAGACACGAGGAACACAGTGGAAGCAAAAACAACAAAACATTCTAAACAGGGTCACTAAGGGACGGGGAAAGGATATTTCGATACGATTCGTGCTGGGCCCAGATTTCGGATCGTTCAAAAGATGATTTCCCACAAAAAAGGAAAGAAAAAACATGTTTAAGACAAAACAAAAAGGAATTAAATTAAAATTTAAATAATTGATCAAAGGTCCCTGAGGCCGTGTGAGTCGTAACTTCGCTACAGTGCGGAGCCAAGACTGACGTTGAACGAAAGGAACTTAAATATAAGAAATCATAAGACTGAAGCAAATAAAGTACTTACGGAATAAAAATGTATTAATAATAAAATGAACACATGTGCACAGATTACAAATAAACAATAGAAGTAAAACACGAGTAAATGTAAAAATAAAAGAAATCTAGAAATACATTTAAATCATAATAGCAACTAATTGAAAACACGATTCAATAACAAAATTTAAAAGATGAAGCAGAAACTAAATAAATTGAAGAAGTTCACGGAATTGAATAATAAGAAAGACTACTCACTGAGATGACATGATCTGGACTACTAGCCGTAAAACAGAACCACTGCGCTTATGAAATTGTGAAATCATGGGGGAGGGGGGGGGGGTAAAAGGGTGGGGAGTGGAGGTGTGGGTATGTAGGAAACGGGGGGGGGGGGGATGACACTGTGTTACGTAATATAGCGAAGTCTGAGGAAACAAAACAAAATTAACAAATAAAGGAAATGAAAATTGCACTAAATTACTTGACATTACCTGGACACGAAATGAAAGGAAAAATCAATCAGCTAAGAAAATATGCTTTGTAGAAAAATATAGGCTTGCACACGTAGAAATGTCGGGTCACTACGACAGACGATGAAACAGAGAAGGTAGTGCAGCGCATGGAGAGTGACTAACACATAGACCATTGCTCAACTACCTTTCATAAAATCAAGATGAAGACGAGTGAGACTCAGCTCCGTTACTTTAATGATACCTTTTCCCCAATAAAACATACTCTGACGCGACAATCCAAATGGAGGTTGACACAAAGGACACCAAACCGTATGGGACGCGAAACAGAGCGTAATTAAGCCTGGATGAAAAATAGCATATATTTCAGGCCTGAGAGATTTAAGTAAAAATGAGATCGATTAAATGAAAGGGAGGGAAAACAAATAAGCACAGAGACTTCGCTAAATTAACGTGAACGAAAGCGAAAGGACTTGGGTCCACAGGGATGACCTCACATCATCATAAGAAAGAAAAATGTAAGTAAACCAAAGGAGACACAAAACAAAAGGTGAAACAGAAATTTAAAGTGACTTTACATTGGATAAATTTAGTGATTGAATCGTTCGTACTTAGTTGCTCAGAAGCGTGGGCGATAACCCGCTGGATACAAGCGTCCGTCTCACATGACGGTAAGAATTGGAAGAACGAAGCCTTCCTTGAAAAAGCGTAGGAACGCGCCCTTAAAGATGAGTCGTAATACGATCAACATCCCCTCTCCGTATACATGGAGAGTGGGGGCCCAATGGCAAAAGCAAGGCTCGACAAAATTTATGCTTTGGCCAATGAGTGAAATGTTTCACCATAAGTTAAAATGTTACAGAGAAAATATCATGTTTGAACGCAATAAGAGTGACGGAGAAACGTATGTCACAATAATACGACGTAAAGGAATGATGATAATAATAATAATAATATGAAAAAATAATTATGAACCAGATAAAAACGATTCACATGTTAAAGAATCCATTTGAATTCAGTAGGCCGTGTTCATAATGGCTAAATTAATCTCGGGATTTTCCGTCAACACAAAGTTCCTCATTTCTCTACTAGAATGCGCTAAGGTGTCAATGAGCTTAGATAACTAACCTCCTTGACTTTCATAGTGCTTCAAGGAACAACTAAATTCGACATGTAAGCTGCCCTCTGGGTGTCAATTAACAAAGCTTGCACCCGGCACCCGAGCCCATACCATATTATTATCATTATTACGTGAAAAATGTAGATTACTCTGTTGGCACTTCACCTACAGCTGCGATATGACGTGACCCAGACATCGAACACTTGGTCCCCGAGTTGATCTCTGCCAAGAGGACCAGGCTGTTTAGTGTCCCTGTGGCTAACTCTTATCATAAATGTCAGATGCCCAATGAAGCGAGTGAAGAAAAAACCACAGTGAGCTGATAGAATTCGAATGAGATATTTACCATCTCTTGATGAATGCAGTACATTCGCATTTGTCTGTTGGCACAGGCTAGAGTAAATTGTGGCTTTTCACCGATGCCTCAGTCTCACTCATGGCTGTGATTTTATGGAAGCTACTGAGGTATGAGTGGTGCTGGGTGATGACCTCAGGGCACACAGCTAGTGCCTGTGGATGCTGTGAAAGGTTCTGCTCGTAGGGTTAGTACTTCTGTACTGACTCAGTGAGGAAAGTAATGGCAAACTACCTCATTTTTCATCTTGCCTAGTACGCCTCATTATAGTGCTGCCTCGGTTTTGTGGGTTTCTACCACATAACCTATGGTGGTACTTTTTGAGGATCCAACCAGCATCCAGGCTGAATACCTGACAGACAGACATTTGTATTTATAAAGTAGATGCGGTATGTTTACGCACATATCCACAGGGTCTGGGATGAAGTGCGATGGGATTGTAAGTGGCGGATGGCTTTTACGGGTTGATGCACCTCCTGACGCCAATATTATCAGTGTGTTTGGGTCCGCTGACAACGCGTGGTATTGTGGTATTAGTAGCAGTGTGCGTATTTGTAATATAGGCTAGGAGGAGGCAGCCGCGGTGGTGACTCACGATAGTTTCACCGTGGCATTTGCCAGGAATAAAAATGAGAAAATCCAAGGAAGGGTGAGGTGGGAATCGAACAGCGTAAGCCTGAGTATCCCTCTCTAACCCGCAGACCAAAATTAATCTCTAACGTAGCCCTCAGGGGGACAGTTAAGAGGAAGCCCTCATCAGAGAAGATTATGAGAGATGAAATTATAATGATGAATGAAACTGGGCAAGCAATAGGAAGGATGTGTCTGTGGCCTGATAGAAGGTCCCGTAATTTGCAGGACTTTACAATGGTAAAGCACAGAAAACGGCGGAGTTCGAACACACTCATATATCGAGTCCGAAGATAGACAGCACCTTAACTTTGCACCTCGGGGCACTCATACATTTTCCCCCCTATACTATCGAGTCCGAAGATAGACAACATCTTGACCTTGCACCTCGGGGCACTCATAAATTATCCCCACTGTTTTATTGAGTCCGAAGAGAGACAACACCTTGATGTACTCATAAATTATCCCCACTGTTCTATTGAGTCCGGAGATAGTTGCACCTTGCACCTCGGGGCACTCATAAATTATCCCCACTGTTCTATCGAGTCCGAAGATAGGCAGCACTTAGGCCATGTTCTCATAAAATAAATCCAGTGCTTGGTCCTTGTTATTGGAAAACAGAAGCGAATCTAGAAGGCTGAGGCTGATTGCACTTGTCTTGTTTTACTGACAATAGAAGTTTGTCATTTTTCTAGTAATATATAAGCTATTTCTTTGTTCATATCAGTATCCAGGGGTTTGTACATACTTGCACCGATGATACCGTTCTATGACTAGAATTTTTACAAACTTTTTTGATTTTTGTTGATTTCAATTCATTTTTGAATGATTGATAGAAGAAATAACATTGAGAAAACAGCTTCATGTATTCCTTTTCTGCAAATCCTCTCGTGAGCTGAATCTGAAGGAGATTAGTATAAGCTGCCATGAATGCAATATTTCGCTTCTAGAATGCACAGGTAATTTTTCCATAATCATGCTTCATGCGAATAAGAAATATTATAATAGCGAGTTGAATTGCTCTTTAGTGCGGGAAATTACTTAGTTTAGCTTCCTTTGTACGGTGATCACTTTACACGAAGGTGTATCATAAACTGCAAAACTAAGGAGGTTGAGTTTCTTACATTCAATGGTATTTTAAGATATTTGCATATAGTCTACAAGAAATACAGGGTGGACAAAATAAAATCGGTCCTTCATACATTTGAAAATGAAAATCCACAGCCTGCTTCCAGTCTCCGACCGGGTCAGGAATGGAATGAATGTAGCCCCCATCTAGCGGCGAGGATATGAACTGTGCCGGCTGCCGAGGCCTGACGCACTCCTCTGGGGCAATGATTAAATGAATGACAGATGAAATGAAATGATAGTGGAGAGTGTTGTTGGAATGAAATTTTGACAGGGAAAACCGGAGTACCCGGAGAAAAACCTGTCTGCCTCCGTGCTGTCCAACACAGATCTCACATGGAGTGACCGGGATTTGAACCACGGACCCAGCGGTGAGAGGCCGGCGTGCTGCCGCCTAAGCCACGGAGGCTCCTTCATACATTTATTTTTTATTATTTATCTATTTAATTTCTTTCTTTATTTATTTATTTCGCTTGAACGTTGGAGTGAATGCGATGTGACAGGCGTGTTTAGTGACCAGTTGAATGCAACAATGGTGCTCACGATAAAACAGCGCGTATTTATTGTCGAATGTAATGTGAAGCACAATTCGTAGAACGCGTGTGCGGAACTGTTTTCGCAAGAGATTAAGACTGGCCGTGCTTTGGCAAAACCTCCAGCAAAGAGTTCAATGCAGGACTTATTAGTGGGGAAATGGTGCGCAATGTCTGGTGTCCGCATTGTGACACGATTCTTTTACCGAACTGTTACTGTGGTCCGGTATGTCCAGAATCTGTTTAATCCATATGTGGTTCAACTCACAGAAGACTGTATGGATATTTTCATCAAGACGGAGCAACAGCACACACAGCCTTCACAACCTTGGCACAGGTGCATGAAATGTTCGGTGAGGAGAGGACAATCGGCAGAGGCAGTGCAATCTCCTGGCCACCTCGATCGACCGATCTATTTCCCTGTAATTTTTACTTGTGGGGCAAATTGAAGGGTCAGGTGTACGCAAATAATCGTCAAACACTGGAAGAGCTACATCAGAACACTGGAAACGCTACTGCTGCTATGCCAGAGGCAGTGCGTGTCTAACAGTTTGATAGATTGAGCACAGCGCTGCATCGAGGTCAACGGTGGCCATTTCCAGCATATACTGTGATGTTCAGTAACAAGGGGCAATTGTAAATAAGGTATCAATAAATAATCATAAAAGAAATTCCTGGCCGGCTTTATTTTGCCCTCCCTGTATGTGTACCTGCCCTGATGAAAATCCATTGAAGAACGTCATGTGCAGGATCTGCTCGGAACATTGATTGGGTACAGAAATCCATCAGCCAGCTTCACATTTCCCTCTCTACTTAGCGGAGGAAATTACAACTCAGTGAGTTGACATGAGAGGCTGGGGTTAACACCTCCCACCATGAACCTTCAAACAGCGTGGCGTGGCTACTCATGTTCTAATGGGCATGAGCAATTCATGCATGTCGGGATGTAAGTGATTTTACAGCAAGAAAGGAAATGGAAACTTGATAAAAGTGTGCGCATTTCACTTCACGGTTACAAGACAGGCTTTATATTTATTGTTGGCGGTTAGATAGATCTAATAACAGCCTGTAATCCCGACAGTACTGACTCACGAAGTCGCAAATAGGTGTGACCTTTGCCCTATTCCGGAGAAAGAAGTATTGATCATGATCTCTGGTTCACTCCTCATAACAGGTCAGCCAAGATTTATTCGCACTGAAGCTGTTCTTATTCCCTGTTGATTAACAAGAGAACTGAAAGCTGCAGTATTAGTCACAGAATACAGAGGAGTGCACATTATTACAATCAAATGTGGAATTGAAATGAGCCAATTGAGCAACTGCTGGCATCTTTTGTTACCCTATTTCATAATGTTTTCCCCCTTATCGACTTACACCTGTTCCCATAAGGATTTGTGTCTGGAAATTTTCAGAATTGGGTATTCCGAGGGATACCAGAGCTTGGCCCGTTTCTTATTTGTTCATTGAATTTGGAATATACCCACTAAATCAGGTGATTTCAGTCCATAGTTCATGGATCTTTGGATAGTTCAAGTGCGGATGGCTCCAAAACCCTCAGCTCTAAATTCACACGAAAAGTAGAGTGAAGTAATCGAAACAAAACGTGTGGCATTTAGTAGTAGCAAAGCTCCTGTGTTTGTGGAAATTCTAAAAAATCATTTTACTTTGAGTTTCTTAAAAGAGAATAATTAAGACTCTTGGTAAAACATTGGAAGTAATTTCACCGCCTTGTAAACATATTTAGCCGTGCAAAGTAGGTTATAAAATGCTATTGTGGGAAACCAGCGCGGCGTCGAGTCTAATAATGTGTACACCGCTATATACAGGATGTTACACACTTTCAGGGATGATGGAGGAAGGCAGATGGACTCATAGTCCGGAAACGATCAAGTCAACAGTTAATAATATTCGCAGTTGTTTAACGTCCGTCCTCAATTCTAGTTCATAACAGACGCCGGAGTGGCGGAAATTTGTCCCGCAGGCGTTCTCTAACGTGCCGGAGGCCAACAACATGGGGTTGGCACGTGTAAACAGCCGTAAACGCCACCGACGTGTGCAGGTGAACGGTACTCAATGAGTAGCGACTCGATGCTTCCTTGTCTCACATTGATCCATTCGCCTCCCTCCATCATCCCTAGAAGGCTGTAACATCAACAGGGGTGCACCATGTTACGCTTGAATTGAACTCGAACCGCACCAGTTGCTGTCAGCCTGCTTGGTTTTCGCTCCGCCATTGAGGATAAACTACTCAATATATTTCAACCAAGCCTCAACGAACTGGGAGATTCGGAAAGGCGAAAACAAATTTCTTAATATCTCAAAAGAAATGGCTTATTATACATAGTATTGTTGTTTGAGTCTTCAGTCTTTTGACTGGTTTGGTGCAGCCCTCCATGACACCCGGTCCTGAGTTAATCCTTTCATCTCTACATAGCTACCACACCCTACATCCGAGGAAATCGGTTTAATATCCTTGGTCTACCCCTACAGTTCTTGTCCTCAACCCTTCCTTCCAAAACCAAGTTTGCTATTTTGGGTGTCTTAGTATGTGTCCTACAAACCTACAGTATCTCTTCTCTTAATTAGCAGTCACCAGAAACATGTCTTCTCGCCCACTCGCCTTAATACCTCTTCATTTGTAACCCTATCTACCCATCTGATCTTCATCATTCTCCTGTAACACCACATTTCAAACACTTCAATTCTCCTCTTTTCTGCTGCACCAATGGTCCAAGTTTCACTTCCATAGAGCGCCACGCTCCAGACAAAGGAGAGAGCCAATGCAAGAGCACTGACCCTACGAAGTATAAGATAGAATTTCGGGGATTCTGTAACCGCCACCCTACGCAGAAGCAAAAACAACAACAACAGCCGTACCTAACTGAGTCTAATTGAATAGCCGACCCTATCGAAGTCTAACCGAACTTAGCCGAATGTAACCGAATTTAGCCGACCCTAACCGAGTCTAACTGAACTTAGCCGTGCCTAACCTAAAAGTCAACAACAACCTTGAATCTTCGAAACCAACAGCAACAATTTTGTATCTTGAAACCATCAACAACAATCTGGTATCTTGGAACCAACAACAATCTAGTAACACTGTTAGAACCAGAAAAATAAAATTGCTTTTTAAGATTCAAAATTGCCTGGCCTTGACGGGGTTCAAACCTCGCACCTCGGCCTCAGACTCGGGGGTGTTCGCATATCCTATATATTAATTACCGTGACACTTCAGCCAGCGTAGCTGAGCGCTCAGCTGGGTGCGGGTGGGACAGTGGCTATCAGCTACACTCACTTGCATTGTGACGTGATGACATTATAAGCGAGTGTGAGGCACAGACACAATATGATCTCACGACGAAAAATAGGCTAATAAATAGTTGTTGTTGTTTCTTTCAGGAGCTTTACAACATCGTGGTCATGTATCCCCGTGTACTTGGGTGTGTCTGATGACCTGCGTCACTGTGATGTCTGTGCACTGTGTGTGTGTTTGTAATTGAGGTAAGATTTGGGTAAGGAGCAGCCGTGGCCTTAAGTTAGGAACCATCCCAGCATTTGCCTGGGGTTGAAAATGGGAAACCACGGAAGACCATTCAAGGACGGCCGACTGTAGGGCTCGAACCCACGCGTCTACCGAGTCAGCAATGAGCTTGGCCCCATGACCTAACGTTGCGCTTTAGCGAGCGTAGCCACCACTGTCGGTAACATTATTAATAATTATAATAATTAAAATAAATTGAAAAGTAAAAACACATAAAAGCAAGAAAAAAGTTTTGCCCTATAAAGAGTTAAACCACTGTGGTGTTGCGAATGAGTGAGTGAGTCACCGACCAATATACAGCATTTGGTTCTGTTCCTACGCACGGACCGGGAAACCCACACATCACTCCTCATTCTTGTCAGGTTCACTGAGCTTGGACTCGAGCAGTAGTTATATGGCTACCACGGTATGTTGCCAACATTACAACTGCCAGTTCCAGTGTCTGAGTGAGGGGCAATGTTACGCCTTGTTTTAATCGATTTTCATCGATTATCCTCAACGGTGGAGAGTGAAGAAAATCTGCTGAGTTAAAGAGAAGGGAAGTGTTACATCACCCAGGACTCATAAGTTACCAGCGCGTCACAAATTCACAAAAGGCCAAGGTCGCCGGCCACTTCGACAGATAACGGGATTCTCAGGGTCGTCGAAATTCTCTGTTCTGAATCATCGTCTGGACGTGACACATACATGGAAATTGTTGAAAAACAATGATACCCAGCCCAGCCCAGGACACGAACCCTTAAGACCTGGTGTGAAGAAATATAACACGAGGACTGGCGCCGGGTCATTTTGACCCACAGTGTGTCCCTCCCTTTTTGGCGTAGTCGTACGGATTATAATGGAGTAATTTTACACCTAGTGCCTTCCTATGAACTATTCCCTATATGAAATGAGGTTTATTTATATTTTACAAATCTAACCTGCAGAGAAATGACAATAATCTTCGTAACAGTATCACTGGCTGTGATGGTGGCAATGCAGTCATCTATTTTTTTTTAACAAAGGAGCTGATGACCAAGGTGTCCCTAGACCCTAAACATGGATCAACAAGAACGTGAACTATGTGATTGTCCTGAGTAACGTAAGCCAAAAACACTCACGCGAGGACTGGCGCCATGGGTAAATCTGACCCGACCGTAAATAATATAGAAATAACTTGAGTGTTCAAAAAGAAAGCAATGGGCATGTTCCTTTTGCAGGGTGAAGTTCAAGGCTAGTAAGGGAGGTACAGTAAGCGACAGGGAATGAGGGCTGACCAAAACGAAAATACAGAGTAGTATTTAAGCCTCGGGTCAACAATAGGCATGCGCATGCGCCACGCTCAGTCCTCGCGGCTTGACGTAGTATTATCTCACATCCAGCTGCAATAATAGCCATCCTTAATCGTGTTCCTACGGGATCAGGATGAAGTGAGATGAGAAAATGGTGTTTGTGGTCGGACGCCCATCTTGACACTAACCTCAAAAAGAAGTTGTTGCTGTTGTTGTTAACTCCTTAGGGGCTTTGCGACATCATGGTCATGTAGCCCCGTGTGCTTGGATTGATAACCTGTGTCACTGTGATGTCAGTACTAGTGTGTGCGTATTTGTAATTGAGGTAGGATTTGAGTAGGAAGCGGCCTTTCTGAGGTAAGCATCGAACCCGCCTCTTCTCAGTTTTACCTCACGAGATTGAGTGTACCCCGTTCCAGCCCTCAGCCAGAATTAAATTTCTTGCAGAGCCGGGATTTGAACCCGGGCCTCGGCGGTGGCAGCCAAAACTGCTAGCGACTACCCGCCGAGGCGGTACTACTCGTGGTATCCTTGCACATATCGATTGGATCGAAACTTATCGAAGATGTAACCAATAACAACGTTTGTTATTGTAATAATCAATTTTGAGAATTCACCTAGACAAGATGCATTGATTTTGTAGGACGATTTATTTAAGGGATTTGGTAAGCCCTCAGGGGTACCCGTAACCTATCCCTTATTTGTTACATCATGAAACGAATATACTTGCGATCTGACTTCGTGGGATTTTAGAAACATGTAAAGTGATACGTGATAAATGAAAATGGGCAATGGTGGTGATCATACTTGTTTTAACAATTACGTCATCTACCCCCCCCCCCCCTCCCAAACCCCTCACCCTATCCTCACCGAGGAGTTGGCCTACTAGATGTTACCATTTCCGCATTTTCCTGGAGTTGCTGTTGCCATTGCTTTTAATTCACATGATGTTACTCATCCCATTCTATTGTATGGTTGCATTGTCCACCACCCAGCGTAGCCGAGTTCTACGACATCCCATAGCAAGGACCTCACGCGTGCACGTCACGTGACGATACAAAGCGAGCAGCAGCATGCATCAATCGTCCAACACTGACAGTCGCATTGCAAACAGTGACATGCAGGCGTCAAACGAAAATAAAAGAGGTGTTGTTCGGTTTCTGACAGCGGAAGGACTAGGGGGAACGGACATTCATCGCCGAATGTCACAAGTGTACGGCGAACACTGCTTGTCCCTTGCAAGGGTCAAGGCGTGGCACAAGCGCTTCAGGGAAGGACGGGTGTCGTTAGCCGATGATCCCCGGCCTGGGGCACCCCCCTGCATTGCCGATGACATCGTCCAGCTGGTTGATGCACTCATTACTCAGGGCCGCCGAGTGACAGTGAACGCCATAGCCACCGTGGTCGGATTGAACGTCGGAAGTGTGCACACCATCATGAAGGAACGACTGCACTTGCGGAAAGTGTGTGCCCAATGGGTGCCCCACAGTGTTCAACCACACCAGGAAACATGTCGAATGGCCCACTGTCTTGGTCTTGGTTGGACGATTAATGCATGCTGCTGGTCGCTTTGTATCGTCACGTGACGTGCACGCGTGCCCTCCAGCGACGGGCTGTGACCTTCCACGCTCTGGTCGGAACCACACCTCGTTACACACGCCACGATTAGCCGATGTCGTCACCGGTTTGCACATTACAGCCTCCGGCTCGTTACTTTTTGAACGCACCTTATATTATGACATCACTGTCAGTATCACGAGTTGGAGGGACAGCTTTATTGGTGAACAATGTACAGGTCGGTTCGATTCCCGTTGTGTCCATTCAGCCTTGTGAGACAAGACTAGAAGAGGTGGGCTCGATGCTTCCCTCAGCCATCCTAGAAGTGGTTTCCCACTTCCACTCCAGGCGAATGCCGGGATGGTTCCTAACTTGAACCACGGCTGCCTCCTTCCCTATCAACCTCTGAATTACAAATACACACTCTAATACAGCCATCACAATAACACGGTTTATGAGACACGGGGCTGAATGAGTACGATGTCCAAGCCCCTCAACTACTAACAACCTTCTGGTCTTCGTGCGAAGGTTATTATGGGGTACTGGCTCTGTCATTCTAGGCTATTGCAAGATTTCAGAACCAAGTGACCATCCACGGTGGCAACAGGAGTGCGTGTTTTAGAATCCCATCTCGACCATGCTGAAAAAAGCTTTCGTGGTTTCCCTTTTCACCACCAGGCAAATGCTAGAACGGTTCCGCTCAACAGGCCCATGGCCGATTTCCTTTAAAAATCCCTTCTTTGACCCTTGCTTAATTTGGCCCATGGTTGGTTGGTTGGCTGGTTGGTTCCTCAGTTCAGGGGCCGCATCAACGTGGTCATGTAGCCCCGTGTACTTTGGGTGTGTGTAGAATCTGTCTGATAACCGGTGTTGATTGTGATGGCTGTATTAGTGTGTGTTATCTGTGATTCAGGTAAGGACTGCAGACGATCAATTTCTAGTAGTTCGTACTTTTGCTACCAAATGCTACCGTCCACGACACCTAGCTTGCGGACTTGGCTACTAGATGGCATCGCAGTCAGCACCTGGCGGTGAACGTTGGAACTAATAGAGCGTTATCAATTCTAACCTACAAATTTAGGCTTCACAAAAGTGTAGTTAGTGGAAGGTTCTATTCCATGCCATAAATGAGGCCGCCAGCTTTACTTCCCCTCCGAAGGAAGGCATACTGAGGCATTTTGAAAGCTCTTAAAAAATCCGATGACTTCGGCCGGTTCCAACTACCCCACCGAAGCCGCTGGACAGACATTTATGAACAGAATTGATAGAAAGTAATATCGATAGGATTCGCTTACATCGATAAACACGAATCAAAAGAATATAGAACATTATACTTCTAGCGTTTTTCTTATAATAGAAAGAAAACAAGACATTTTCTTGCGTTCCCATGATCTGAAACGATCATATTACTTACAAAATAGTAATAGACTGCATGTTGAATTAGATGGGAAAAATACTGTTTCATTTACACCGAAGATTATCCCGCTATCAATCGGCCACAAGCGAAACTAATTGGTGGCCTGCGATAACTGCTTGTGCTTTCATGTGCTGTCTATTTGAACTACTAAAATGAGTTGGCATCAAAACCTTCATAAGAGTTTCACCAACGTGAAATGGATAACAAACTACCGAAATACCTCCACACTTTTCTAGTTTGGCAGAAGACTACTAAATCGTTCGGCGAAAAATAATTATGTCGTTCAAACAGTTTCATAAATCTCAACTTAGTATAAAACAAAGTCCCCGTTTCTTGGATGTTACGGGTAAACTCGAGAACCACTGAATGGATTTTGATGCGGTTTTCACCGTTCTGCAAAGGATATCTCGAGGAAGGTGCCTGTAGAAAATAATTTATTTATGACCAAAGGAAGTCAAGCACTAACGATTTCAGTGAAAATGTCGAAAAAATAACTGGCGTTCGTGCGCGTTTTAAGCTTACGCTGGGCAAACCGTTAAACATATCTACACACATCAAAAAAAAGTTTTGCATCACCTCGGTTCCCAGATCTCCGGCATATAGACGTTGACTGTGTATATTGTATCCAAGATACAGTCCCTTTGACTGTTCATAGATGTCACTAAAACTGCTCAAAGATGTAAACAACCATGCATGAGCAGGGCCTATTAGACGGAGGGGGTACGACAGCCGATCAGTTCCAGTCATTCCACCAGGACGAAGGTACGCTGCTCATGTTGTCTGTAGTTCTACCATGCCTAGAAGGTCAATACCGCAGTTCGATCGCGTCCGCATTGTTACTTTGTGTCAAGAAGGGCTCTCAACAAGGGAAGTTTCCAGGCGTCTCAGAGTGAACCAAAGCGATGTTGTTCGGACATGGAGGAGGTACAGAGATACAGGAACTGTCGATGACAGGCCTCGCTCAGGCCGCCCAAGGGCTACTACTGTAGTGGATGACCGCTACTTACGGATTGCCGCTCGGAGGAACCCTGACAGCAATGCCACCATGTTGAATAATGCGTTTCGTTCAGCCACAGGACGTCGTGTTTCAACTCAAACTGTGCGCAATAGGCTGCATGATGCGCAACTTCACTCCCGACGTCCATGGCGAGGTCCAGCTTTGCAACCCCGACACCATGCAGCGCGGTACAGATGGGCCCAACAACATGCTGAATGGACCCCACAGAATTGGCATCACGTTCTCTTCACCGATGAGTGTCGCATATGCCTTCAACCAGACAATCGTCGGAGACGTGTTTGGAGGCACCCTGGTCAGGCTGAACGTCTTAGACACACTGTCCAGCGAGTGCAGCAAGGTGGTGGTTCCCTGATGTTTTGGGGTGGCATTATGTGGGGCCGACGTACGCCACTGGTGGTCATGGAAGGCTCCGAAACGGCTTTACGATACCTGAATGACATCCTCCGACCCATAGTGCACCCATATCGGCAGAATATTGGAGAGGCATTTGTCTTCATGGACGACAATTCTCGACCTCATCGTGCACATCTTGTGAATGCGTTCCTTCAAGATAACGACATCGCTCGACTACAGTGGCCAGCATGTTCGCCAGACATGAACCCTATCGAACATGCCTGGGATATGTTGAAAAGGGCTGTTTATGGACGTCTTGACCCACCAACCACTCTGAGAGATTTACGCCGAATTGTCGTTGAGGAGTGGGACAATTTGGACCAACAGTGTCTTGATGAACTTGTGGATAGTATGCCACGACGAATACAGGCATGCATCAATGCAAGAGGACGTGCTACTGGGTATTAGAGGTAGTGGTGTGTACTGCAATCTGGACCACAAATGCTGAAAGTCTAGCTGTATGATGGTACAACATGCAATGTGTGGGTCTCATGAGCAATAAAACGAGCTGAAATGTTGTTTGTGTTGATCTCTATTCCCTTTGTATTTAAAGGTTCCGGAACTCTTGGAACCGAGGTGATGCAAAACTTTTTTTGATGTGATGAGTCTATCACCCCAGTTACAGCTTAGCTAGCGGACGAGCCTATTGGGCCCAGATATAGCCAGCAGCAAACTGTCGAGTCGTGTTGAGTTAAAATCTTTAGAGAAGAGTGGTTGTGTTTGGAGTTTCCCTGGAAGTGCAACTCAGGTTTTCTTCATTTCGCCTGTGAACATGTCGTTCCGAAAAATTCACAGTCATGCTAAGATTGGACGGTAGGAGGATTTGTGTTTCATGCACCTCGCCATTCTTAAATTACGTCTGACAAGAATTTGTTGCCCATGCATCTCCATGATAATATAATTAATAGTCCAGTCAGTGATTTTAACCCATCATGCCGAGACGTAAAACGGATATTGGCCGTTATTCATTGACATTGGAAAAAAAGCGCTTATCACGTAATGCATTCATAACTGTTCCCGGTCGAAGCCGGGTCGGGTTGCTAGTATAGCGTATGTAAGTCAATGCTAAGAGCATTATGACGTTCAATTATAAACACCCGTATGTTTTGGATCAGTGTTGAGGTATAAGTAAGCCGATATATGTGAGTAGAACATTGACGTCCTAGACCCCTAGAATACTTAAACAATTTTTGTAGACCAGGTTTCGGTGAACGGCCTGGTTAAGAAATATACTTAATAAATCATTCGCTGATTGAAGTAGAGATGGGACTATCGACTACTTTTACCCATCGACTGACTACAGTAGTCATTCATTGGAAGAACTGTCGACTACTTTCAGTCGAAAGGTTACTTGAATTCTCATAGTTCCTCAGCGTGTTGTTTCATATATTCGACTGAAAGTAGTCGCTTCTAGGCAGCGTACAAAGCATTGTAATATTGGATGGGTGAAAGCCTTATGGAGCTTTTGATTCCATCACTAGCTTCGCTTGTAGTAGTAAGGAGCCAGGCTCTGAAGGAGCGCTAGTAGTCATTGCATGCTATTAATAGTTCACCCCAGATCTATTAGATGGCAGGATGGTATGGAAGCTTTATTTTATGCATCGAATTCAATAGGCCTATATATTACGAGCTTGGAACAAGAATACTAGGAAGTGAAGCTTCGACCTTCTTGCGTTCTTCTATGTGTTCAACTAGGGCGATATCTATATGAGTAGGGAGCTATGTGAGTTTTAAAAGGAGTTGATCACACCACTGCTGCCAACAGATGTAGATTGACACTAATGGTCCACTATTGTAAAAACAGCAAATTGAGATTGTCTAAATCTAATAATTCGCAATATTTAACTAAGAAAATAGCGTTTTCTAATGTATAGTACTGATAAAAACAGATTTGCTTCTGTGTCTAGAGCTGAGAGTGTGGTGGAGAAGCCTTATATAAATAAACGGACAGACATTTGGTTGGTTGGTTCCTCAGTTTAGGGGCTGCGGCATCGCGGTCATGTATCCCCGTGTACTTTGGGTGTGTGTAGAATCTGTCTGATAACCGGTGTTAATTGTGATGGCTGTATTAGTGTGTGTTATCTGCAATTCAGGTAAGGACTGCAGACGATCAATTTCAAGTAGGTCCTACTTTTCCTACCAAATACTACCGTCAACGACACCAAGCCGCGAACTTGGCTACTGGATGGCACGGCAACCGGCAGCTGGCGGCGAACGTTGGAATTTAAGAGGGTGTTAATCTAATCTAACCTAAAAATTTAGCTTCACACAATTGTAGTTAGTGGAAGGTTTCTTTACATGCCATAAATCTTTGACATAGGACCGCGGGCTTTACTTCCCCGCCGAAGGAAGGCATACTGAGGGATTTTTAACGCTCTCAAAAATCCAACGACTTCGACCGGGTTAATTAGACCCAAGTTAGGGAACCATTCCCAGCTGTATCTGCTGATAAAGTGTGTTCAGCTCCCAGACGCCTTCCTTGCGACAGTAGAGGAATGATCCCTCGCAGAATCTGTGGGTGAAGCTAAGCGTGGAGGAAAACGGTGAACATAGGCTACCTATTACTTCAGACATTTACAGTCTGTGACATCAGTTGACATCAATATCTACGGTTGTATCATTGTGACCGACAGCGAACCCCACTGTCGGCTGTCCTTGAGGTGGCTTTTGGTAGTTATCCACCATCAACCCCTGTTCTCATAAGGTAGGGCATCCGGCCATTAATCCACTCGCCATAAACAAATGTATCGGATCTCCTCTTCAACACCGTCGATACGAAATAATATAGACTATCATTTCGTACCAGAATGAGATAAATAGTGTAATCTTGAGTTAGTGTCCCCATTTTAAAACTCGGACAAATCATTCAGCATATTTTCAGGAGTTGAACACAGGAAATTAGGGAAATTCTTTCGATCCAGGATGAAATTGGCGCTACTGATCGACGTTTCAACACTAACATTAACGTTAATAGAGACTCAGCAATTTTTCTAGGTTTGTGGTGTGTCTTGTGTGGGAGTTTCGCCTAGGACACCAAGCTGGCTCGTACAAGACACGGGCCGTGAAAGCCAACATCATTAACGTTAATTCCTTAAGAGAATGACAACTACACACATCAAAAAAAGTTTTGCATCACCTCGGTTCCAAGAGTTCCGGAACCGTTAAATACAAAGGGAATAGAGATCAACACAAACAACATTTCAGCTCGTTTTATTGCTCATGAGACCCACACATTGCATGTTGTACCATCATACAGCTAGACTTTCAGCATTTGTGGTCCAGATTGCAGTACACACCACTACCTCTAATACCCAGTAGCACGTCCTCTTGCATTGATGCATGCCTGTATTCGCCGTGGCATACTATCCACAAGTTCATCAAGACACTGTTGGTCCAAATTGTCCCACTCCTCAACGACAATTCGGCGTAAATCTCTCAGAGTGGTTGGTGGGTCAAGACGTCCATAAACAGCCCTTTTCAACATATCCCAGGCATGTTCGATAGGGTTCATGTCTGGCGAACATGCTGGCCACTGTAGTCGAGCGATGTCGTTATCTTGAAGGAACGCATTCACAAGATGTGCACGATGAGGTCGAGAATTGTCGTCCATGAAGACAAATGCCTCTCCAATATTCTGCCGATATGGTTGCACTATGGGTCGGAGGATGTCATTCAGGTATCGTAAAGCCGTTTCGGAGCCTTCCATGACCACCAGTGGCGTACGTCGGCCCCACATAATGCCACCCCAAAACATCAGGGAACCACCACCTTGCTGCACTCGCTGGGCAGTGTGTCTAAGACGTTCAGCCTGACCAGGGTGCCTCCAAACACGTCTCCGACGATTGTCTGGTTGAAGGCATATGCGACACTCATCGGTGAAGAGAACGTGATGCCAATTCCGTGGGGTCCATTCAGCATGTTGTTGGGCCCATCTGTACCGCGCTGCATGGTGTCGGGGTTGCAAAGCTGGACCTCGCCATGGACGTCGGGAGTGAAGTTGCGCATCATGCAGCCTATTGCGCACAGTTTGAGTTGAAACACGACGTCCTGTGGCTGAACGAAACGCATTATTCAACATGGTGGCATTGCTGTAATGGTTCCTCCGAGCGGCAATCCGTAAGTAGCGGTCATCCACTACAGTAGTAGCCCTTGGGCGGCCTGAGCGAGGCCTGTCATCGACAGTTCCTGTATCTCTGTACCTCCTCCATGTCCGAACAACATCGCTTTGGTTCACTCTGAGACGCCTGGAAACTTCCCTTGTTGAGAGCCCTTCTTGACACAAAGTAACAATGCGGACGCGATCGAACTGCGGTATTGACCTTCTAGGCATGGTAGAACTACAGACAACATGAGCAGCGTACCTTCGTCCTGGTGGAATGACTGGAACTGATCGGCTGTCGTACCCCCTCCGTCTAATAGGCCCTGCTCATGCATGGTTGTTTACATCTTTGAGCAGTTTTAGTGACATCTATGAACAGTCAAAGGGACTGTATCTTGGATACAATATACACAGTCAACGTCTATATGCCGGAGATCTGGGAACCGAGGTGATGCAAAACTTTTTTTGATGTGTATCGTACTACGACTTTTAGAGACGCCGGAGTGCCGGAACTTTGCCCCGAAGGGGATCTTTTACGTCCGAGTAAATGTACTGACACGGCTTCTTGACATTTGCGCCAGGATTCGGTCCTGCAACCTTGGGAACAGCGGGCGAGTGATGAGTGGGCCAGCGCGACCTTTGAGCCGAGGAGAGAAAGGAAATCGCTGAGCAAATGGAAGCTTGTTGTTTTACATGACGATCATAAGCCACGGGACCTCCTTTTAACGTGGAATCCGAACCACAGGGCATGGCATTTCACATCGAAAATCTCACATGCATTTGCCGGGAATCCAACCCGACCTTGGTGAGAGCTGGACCGCTGCGCCACCACGCCCCATGGCGAAGCAAAGCGGTATCTCCTGCATGTTATTGTAATGAAGTACCGGTACTTTAAGTTGTCATCTTTGCTAGATTTGAGGGCAGAAGGTCTGTCTGTTCGGTAGTCAGCCCGAAGGGTGGTTGGATCCTCAAAAGTACCGCCATTAGGTTATTTGGGTGGATACCCACAAAAACCCAATGCAGCACCACAGTGAGGCGTACTAGGCAAGATGAGGAATGAGGTAGTTTGCCATTGCTTTCCTCACTGAGTCAGAACAGCAGTACTAACCCTATGAGTAGAACCTTTCACAGCATCCACAGGCACCGACTGTGCCCTGAATGTCATTACTCAGCATCACCCATACCTCAGTAGCCTCCATATAATCACAGCCGTGAGATTGAGACGTCAGTGAAAAGACACATTTTCCTCTAGCCTGTGTCAACAGACAAATGCAAATGTACTGCAGTCATCAAGAGGTGGTAAACAAGCCTTAATATTAGGTAAAACGTATAAATGGAATAAATCATAATTTAGTTCTTGGAGGGTTCAGTATTTCATATGCACAATGATTATGAGCCAACTAATAATTAGCAAGACCAATAATAAAGAAACCAAATGGTGGAAGATGGATTTGCTTTTGTGACCATGATGTGGATCCTTAATGGTTTATTACTGTTAGGCAGGAGTGGCCAAGGGTACGTACAGCCTCGCAGCGATACTGGAGAAGGGATGGTGCGTCATTAAGGGCCGAATGGGCCCTGCCCACCCAGGGCCGTTAGGCAGCATTGCAAAGAATTTGTTTAATTAATGTTTTTTTAAATTACTTTATATTGCAGATACTCAACTTAAAATGAGTGTTTTACTCTTCTAGAATCTCTAAAGAGAATTCATTATAAATAACTCATCCCTAGGTTAAGATCCTGACAGTATCGTACGGTGTATCGTCATAGCGATGGTCGGTCCACAGAAAGTCTCATGTAAAGTATATGACTTCATGGGCCAGGTGAGGAAACAGTGGACATAGCACTGTCTTGCACGCAAATTGTTCAGTGCTATGAAGGGAATTTTTTCTCTCTTCAAGGGCCTGCAGATTGGGCCCATAGCGTTGCTTTGAAGCTTCCTGCTTCTGTCTCTGTTAAACTGGACTACGGGAGAAGGGTCCACCCCACCCCACGCCCTTAAACAGGTATTCAGCTATTGTTCGCATCTTGCTGACATTAGACAAAACTATATTTATACATTTTTAGTTGTCTGAAGTTAATTTCTACTGTATACATGTGTTTTTAACTATTGTGGCACGGTACGTAGTTATTTAATATGTCGATTGTATGCGACATAGGAAAATGAAAGTGGAATTTTTATTAACAAATCCATTTTCTTCTATAGCTCTGAACACAAAGTTAGAAATTAAATAATTATGACCTCATCAACCAAGCTGATAGATAAATTTGCTTCATCCAAGCACAGGAGAGAATAAGGAGCCATGAGAGTACAGTTTTTAATGCATCAACTATTTATTAAAACTTGTTTCGAATGTTGTGTTGTGTGGAATTATGATAATGGCAATACTGGCAACAATGAATGCCAAATATAAAACAATGTTTAATATGAAACAACAATAGTATCATCTGGTCCACCCTAAAATTTTAATCAGGAGCCGCCCCTGCTGGAGATGATGACAATTAGTGACAATACACAAATAACATTTTATAGACTACTTAATGAATGGCCTACTGTATGCTGTGGAGGATGAATGGCCTACGTATGCTGTGGAGGATGAATGGCCTACTGTATGCTGTGGAGGATGAATGGCCTACTGTATGCTGTGGAGTATGGATGGCCTACTGTATGCTGTGGAGGATGAATGGCCTACTGTATGCTGTGGAGGATGAATGGCCTACTGTATGCTGTGGAGTATGGATGGCCTACTGTATGCTGTGGAGGATGAATGGCCTACTGTATGCTGTGGAGGATGAATGGCCTACTGTATGCTGTGGAGGATGAATGGCCTACGTATGCTGTGGAGTATGGATGGCCTACTGTATGCTGTGGAGGATGAATGGCCTACTGTATGCTGTGGAGGATGAATGGCCTACTGTATGCTGTGGAGGATGAATGGCCTACTGTATGCTGTGGAGTATGGATGGCCTACTGTATGCTGTGGAGGATGAATGGCCTACTGTATGCTGTGGAGTATGGATGGCCTACTGTATGCTGTGGAGTATGGATGGCCTACTGTATGCTGTGGAGTATGGATGGCCTACTGTATGCTGTGGAGGATGAATGGCCTACTGTATGCTGTGGAGGATGAATGGCCTACTGTATGCTGTGGAGTATGGATGGCCTACTGTATGCTGTGGAGGATGAATGGCCTACTGTATGCTGTGGAGGATGAATGGCCTACTGTATGCTGTGGAGTATGGATGGCCTACTGTATGCTGTGGAGGATGAATGGCCTACTGTATGCTGTGGAGGATGAATGGCCTACTGTATGCTGTGGAGGATGAATGGCCTACGTATGCTGTGGAGTATGGATGGCCTACGGTATGCTGTGGAGGATGAATGGCCTACTGTATGCTGTGGAGGATGAATGGCCTACTGTATGCTGTGGAGGATGAATGGCCTACGTATGCTGTGGAGTATGGATGGCCTACTGTATTCTGTGGAGTATGGATGGCCTACTGTATGCTGTGGAGGATGAATGGCCTACTGTATGCTGTGGAGTATGGATGGCCTACTGTATGCTGTGGAGTATGAATGGCCTACTGTATGCTGTGGAGTATGGATGGCCTACTGTATGCTGTGGAGTATGGATGGCCTACTGTATGCTGTGGAGTATGGATGGCCTACTGTATGCTGTGGAGGATGAATGGCCTACTGTATGCTGTGGAGGATGAATGGCCTACTGTATGCTGTGGAGGATGAATGGCCTACGTATGCTGTGGAGTATGGATGGCCTACTGTATGCTGTGGAGTATGGATGGCCTACTGTATGCTGTGGAGGATGAATGGCCTACTGTATGCTGTGGAGGATGAATGGCCTACGTATGCTGTGGAGTATGGATGGCCTACTGTATGCTGTGGAGTATGGATGGCCTACTGTATGCTGTGGAGGATGGATGGCCTACTGTATGCTGTGGAGGATGGATGGCCTACTGTATGCTGTGGAGGATGAATGGCCTACGTATGCTGTGGAGTATGGATGGCCTACTGTATGCTGTGGAGTATGGATGGCCTACTGTATGCTGTGGAGTATGAATGGCCTACTGTATGCTGTGGAGTATGGATGGCCTACTGTATGCTGTGGAGTATGGATGGCCTACTGTATGCTGTGGAGGATGAATGGCCTACTGTATGCTGTGGAGTATGGATGGCCTACTGTATGCTGTGGAGTATGGATGGCCTACTGTATGCTGTGGAGTATGGATGGCCTACTGTATGCTGTGGAGGATGAATGGCCTACGTATGCTGTGGAGTATGGATGGCCTACTGTATGCTGTGGAGTATGAATGGCCTACTGTATGCTGTGGAGTATGGATGGCCTACTGTATGCTGTGGAGTATGGATGGCCTACTGTATGCTGTGGAGTATGGATGGCCTACTGTATGCTGTGGAGGATGAATGGCCTACTGTATGCTGTGGAGTATGGATGGCCTACTGTATGCTGTGGAGTATGGATGGCCTACTGTATGCTGTGGAGTATGGATGGCCTACTGTATGCTGTGGAGGATCGATGGCCTACTGTATGCTGTGGAGGATGGATGGCCTACTGTATGCTGTGGAGTATGGATGGCCTACTGTATGCTGTGGAGGATGAATGGCCTACTGTATGCTGTGGAGGATGAATGGCCTACTGTATGCTGTGGAGTATGGATGGCCTACTGTATGCTGTGGGGAATGGATGGCCTACTGTATGCTGTGGAGGATGAATGGCCTACTGTATGCTGTGGAGGATGAATGGCAAATCTCTAATATTTGTCAATTTATTAAGCAGAAAGGTAAAAAAGTTTTTTTTTTTTTTTTTACAAATTGATAATTTACCGTTCTGTGGAATTCTCAGTTTTGCCTCACGAGGCTGATTGTGAGTGTGCCCCGTTCCAGCCCTCAGACCAGAATTAAAATTCCTTGGCAGAGCCGGGAATCGAATTCGAACCTCCGGGGTGGCAGCCAAGAATGCTAGCCACTACACCACGCGGTGTTTATAACTTAGCCAATAAGATAAGATTAGGGTACGACCTTATTTACAATTGTTTTATGCTTTTACCAAAGCAACATTTTCTTAATTTTTATTGGCTTTTTTCGGGGGTGGGGGTGGGAGGGGGAGGGGGGTCTGGAGCCCCCACAGCTCCCCCCTGACTGTAGTGTCACTTGACATTATTTGATCGTGGGGATTTGTAGCGTAACGTTTGTTGATGGCCGTTTGTTTCATTTCTTTTAGCCATTTACAATGTAGCACTCGACATGAGGATATTCTTAACTCTGTGAAAAGTCTGCCTGATTTCTATTCAAAATGTCCGCCTCGTTGTGTAGTGGCTAGCACTCTTGTCTGTCACCGCAGAGGTCCGAATTTGATTCCCGGCTCTGCCAAGGAATTTTAATTCTGGCCTGAGGGCTGGAACGGGGTATTCTAAGCCTCGTGAGGTAAATGTGATGTGAGAAGAGGCGGGTTTGATTCCCACCTCGACCATCTTGGAAATGGTCTTCCGCTGTTTCTCACTTCTACTCCAGATGAGTGCTGGGATGGTTCCTAACCTAAGGTCAAGGCTGCCTCTTTCCGAATCCTCATTTGAATTACAGCCATCACAATAACATAGCTTATCATACAAATTTCACAGAAACACACACACCCAAGTACACGGGACTACATTACACGGTGTCGCAACTCTATTCAAAATTACCGCAGCAGGAATATCCGAAATTGCACAGGTGTTATCAATGTTTGGAGCTATGCATGTCTGCGAAACGTTTCTCTCTGCATTGAAACTTACAAAATCACGGCATCGCGCTCTGACGTCTGACGATAACCTGCGAAACAGCCTCCGGTTGATGTTTCTCAAACAAGTGAGACAAGGACATGAAGAATGGTAATGCATCCAGGAAACCAATTAACCTTACTTCCATGCTATAAACAGTAGCCTATGTACTCTACTAGGCCTACAGCGTTCATATTTATGATTTGAATGGAAGTAATGTTGAATATTTCAAGTAACCTTTTTTTTGTGTTGTTTTTTTGCCGGTCAGTGTATTTGACGACGTCCCACAAGATTTCTAATCACCCTATCACTAAAAAGGTGGCTTAACAATAGCGATTCTTTGACATGATGCTGTTTCCCGCGCCATCGCTATCGTCAACAATGCAATGATTTCTTCTTTTGCCACAGACTTTGAGGAAAGAAACACTAGTGGCGAGCTGGTAGATGTTGAATTTGAACTTACGTTGCTGATGATCGCAGTCTTCATAGAGTCGTGGTGTACCATTCATGTCTCTAAAGATTTTGGGGTGTTTTACCCAAGGAAACCATTTAGTCGTGAACAGAAAAGATCACTACAGCCATATCCTCTGTTGTTCTTGTGCATTTCAGAAACGAATATGCGAACATTGATCATATTGTAAATATTACAACAAATTGAAAGCAAGAAAAATAAAAAAAGTGACCGAAATTGCCATGTCTTAATTGACTCCCATGATAACTTATCAATATTTCTGACTGTTTTTAAGCTGAGCACGTAATCTTCAAGTGCCGGTACACAATAGGCTATACTGTGCATGTGTCGGACAACCAACGCATTGGACGAACAATCATTCACGACCGCATTGTGCCAACGTTATGATAGACTTTTTCAAAGAATTCAAGTGCGAAGTTTTGGACCATGTGCCGTTTAGTCCAAACCAGCAGTGAATGATTTTCACCTTTTTTTCGAGAAATGAAGGTATGGTTGGGCCACGCCTCGCCAAAAGGAAACACTTCAGGAGACTGTCCACACGTACCCACCTCAGTGGCGGCAGAATTTTTTGCCGAGGGCATTGGAAAGCTGGTGTAACGATACGACAAATGTTTCAATCGTTTTGGCGATTATTTTGAGACAATCATAAGGATAAAACAAGCAAACATTTAGTAGTAAAATCAATTTGGTATGTCAATATGTATTTTTATACTCCATCGGAACAACAGCCCTTGTATAGGTACAGTTGGGTATGAAAGTTGGGCCCTAATGACTTGCCCTCGCCCTCGGAATGGGGGCGTGGCTCAGTGGTATACTGTGTCCAAGGTTGCGTAGCCAGTTGGCATTTGAGGGTGCGCAAATGTGAGGGAGCCGTGTTAGTAGATTTACTGGCACGTTAAAGATCCCCTTGGGGGCAAAATTCCTGCACCCCACCATCTCTAAGAGCCACAGTAGTTAAAAGGAACGTAAAACCAATAACATAATTATGCTTCACTTTCGATCCCTCATGCGACTTTCTCCGATTAGGCCTACTAGTTCTGGAGATATCGACTATTTTCGGAGATCTCGGGTCGATGACCTAGTGGTTGATCAATAATCGATAAATCGATAGTCAATAATCGATAAATCGTCCGCCATCTTGGAATTCACCGAGTGAGGAATGCACGGAGCTGCCCAAAATCAGTCCGAACACCCACTACCTCTCTACTGCCGACGATATTTACTAGCCGATTTGATACAGACGAGGTTGGGTCAAGATGTAAAGGTGCGTTCAAAAAGTAACGAGCTGGAATGCGCAAACCGGTGACGATATCGGCTAATCATGGCGTGTGTATCGAGGTGTGGTACCGACCAGAGCGTGGAAGGTCACAGCCCGTCGCTAGAGGGCACGCATGCACGTCACGTGACGATACAAAGCGAGCAGCAGCATGCATCAATCGTCCAAGGCTGCCAGTCGCATTGCAAACAGTGACATGGAGGCGTCAAACGAAGAGCAAAGAGATATTGTTCGGTTTCTGACAGCGGACGGAGTAGGGGGAACGGACATTCATCGCTGAATGTCACAAGTGTACGGCGAACACTGCATGTCCCTTGCAAGGGTCAAGGCGTGGCACAAGCGCTTCAGGGAAGGACGGGTGTCGTTAGTCGATGATGCCCGGTCTGGGGCACCCCACTGCATAACCGATGACAACGTCCAGCTGGTTGATGCACTCATTACCTAGGACCGCCGAGTGACAGTGAACGCCACGAAAGTGTGCACACCATCATGAAGGAACGACTGCACTTGCGCAAAGTGTGTACCCAATGGGTGCCCCATAGTCTTCAACCACACCAGGAAGCATGTCGAATGGCCCACTATCTTGGTCATCTGCAGCGCTATGCGGGGGAAGGGAATGGGTTCCTGGCACGAGTGGTGGCTGGAGATGAGTCATGGTGTCATCACTTCGAACCAGAATCCAAACGACAAAGCCTCCAGTGGAAGCATCCAGGGTCACCACCACCCAAAAAAGGCAAGGCCATCCACACGAGTGCAGGAAAGGTAATGCTGACGTTCTTCTTTGACCAAGATGGCCCCCTTCTGATACACTTCATGCCGCACGGGACAACAGTGAATGCCCAGCCTTACTCGCAAACCTTGACCACCCTTCGCCAAGCGATCAAAACAAAACGACCAGGCAATCTCATCCATGGGGTCATTCTGCTCCACGACAATGCACGACCTCATACGGCCTACACAGTCGTGGCACTCCTGCAGAAATTCAAATAGGAGGTTCTCGCCACCCTACATACAGTCCAGACCTCTCTCCCTGTGATTACGCCATGTTTGGTCCCCTGAAAAGGGCTCTGCAAGGCCAACGATTCACCTTCGACACCGACGTCCAGATGCACGTGCGGAACTGGTTCACATCGCAGCCCAGGGAATTTTTAAGAGACTGCCATTCACCACCTCGTGTCACAGTGGGACAAGTGCCTCAACAGCCAGGGCCAATACTTCTAACATACAGGTACTGGTTTCTGTAATTATGTCTCCGGCTCGTTACTTTTTGAACGCACCTTATATTTATAACGAAGTCATTTGAATAGCGAAGAGAAAAGCATGTTATGTCGTATTGGGACGAACACTTCCCTGTTCAGTTTCACTTGGGAAAGATAACATTGTTTATTTACACAGCGGAATTTCGTCTGACCTACAGTGCAATGAAATTACGATTTTACTGGTTTGCAACGCTGGTGCAGAGTTGCATACTCATTTGTGGTTGCCTGCGGGGAATTTCTTAGTTTGTGCTATACAGTACAACAGAGAATGCGATTAATTGGGCCATCGTTCATTTGGACCAAACATACATGCTATTGTAGTCAATATGACTACTCCGCAGTGATTGCTGGAAGGTTTGCGACCACGCGAGGCACTACTTCCGGACAAATGGTGGGACGGTGCTGCTTCGTTCTATAGTATTTGCCCAGTTTCATTTAATTTCTTTTTGACTCGTTTTACGTGTTGGGAGTCAGAAAGGGCATTTGGTCGTAAAACATCCATGACATAGAAAGCCTCGAGCCCGTAGATAATAAGGGGCAGAAATACGAATGTCGTGGTGATTCATTAGGGATGACGTCTTCAAGTGGGTCACGTATCTTTCTTTCGCCTGCAAGATGGAACTGGCTGAACGAATTGGGAATGCCTTTTTTCTAAATATATACTTAATACTGAATTCTATTGACCAATCATTGCTACAAATAACTTTCACGTCCAGACTAAGTTTACAAGCCTGCTTTCAGAGCAGTCTGTCTTTGAGTTGTCGGTGAAACTAGCGGTTTCCTTACGGGAGCTGTCAAACATCTTTTATAGTTTGACATTTTTCAGAAGTACTGTACGGTATCTATCTAAAAAAAAATCTCCATACAAATATTTTATACTGGCTCTTCAGAACGTGCTGAGCTCTCCAATGCACTGAATATAGCGAGTTTAAATGCCTCAACTTGCATATTTCTGGGCAATATTTCTTAAAGATATCGAGGTTTTGGCCTCTTTTTGTGAACTCCAGGTAAGAAAACAACATAGATAGATTGTAGAATTAAGTAATCCAGGAACTACTGTATGTACCATTATAATTCATGTAAAATGGTGGCTTTATGATAAGAAAATGATTGACACTCTCATTGTTGAATGTTAGGCCTACGTCTTCTTTCATCATTTTACATGAATTATATTCTGACATTTTCAGAGATACCCGAGTGGAAATAAGAAGTCATGCTTATCATATTTAGCTTTTATTCCAACCAAAATCTAAATAGTGATCAATAATAAAATAGGTTGTGAGGACCTTCTGCCACGCCGCTGTTACTGGAGACCACAATGATCCGGAGAACAATGCATAAAACGAAAAGGAGATATTACCTACACAACAATTATATTTTAAGTTGTTGTTTGAGTCTTCAGTCTTTTGACAGGTTTGATGCAGCACTCCACGCCCCCTGTCCTGAGCAAATCGTTTCATCTCTACATAGCTACCACACCCTACTTCCGAGGCAATCTGATTAACATATTCTAACCTTGGTCTACCCCTACAGTTCTTGTCCTCGATCCTTCCTTCCATAGAAAAGCTTCCTATCCCTGGGTGTCTTAGTAGGTGTCCTACCAACCTATCTCCTCTCTTCATTAGCAGTTGCCGGAAATATCTCTCCTCTCCCACTCGTCTTAATACCTCTTCATTTGTAACCCCATCTACCCATCTGATCTTCATCATTCTCCTGTAACACCACATTTCAAACGCTTCAATTCTCCTCTTTTCTGCTGCACCAATAGTCCAAGTTTCACTT
Source organism: Meconema thalassinum (assembly GCA_946902985.2). Taxonomy (NCBI): domain Eukaryota; kingdom Metazoa; phylum Arthropoda; class Insecta; order Orthoptera; family Tettigoniidae; genus Meconema; species Meconema thalassinum. Next base: position 23,288,456 of record OX336389.2, on the reverse strand, counting down.
CCATAAAGCACCACGCTCCAGACAAAGGCTATGAAAAATGACTTCCTAATACCTAAATCTATATTCGATTTCAACAGATTCCTTTTTTGTAGATATGCTTTCCTTGCCTGAGCCAACCTACATTTTATATCCTCTTTGCTTCACCCATCACTGGTTATTTTGCTTCCTAAGTAATAGAAGTCTCCTACTTCCTTTAGCTTTTTCCCTTACTACAGGTAATGTCAAACGCAACAATAATTTCAAATTGGAAATGGCTGAATTAAAGCACAAAATCAACATTTGTTCTTCAGTGTACTCGTTCAGGAAACCCAGACAGAATGCCTTGAAGTGGAGGAGGTAAAGTGTAATGTTAGCAAATGTGCATGAGGTGTGACAAAGAGGGTGTGGTCATTTACACAAACAAGTAGCAGAGTTGCGTCAGAAGAAAATGGTGACAATTATTATACAGTATGTGGAACTAAGGGAACTCCCATCCACCTACAACCTAAGCGTTCTAGAAACGTGTTAGGCTATTTTCATTACCATGACGCCTTTTCCCAATGGCCCAGCATCCAGCTAAGTCAGCAGGAGAGAGGGACCCAAACCAGTACCGTCAAGGAGAGGGCTACATCCTAGGCATCGGGCCTGAAACCTTTACATATAGTAGCTGGAAGTGTTCAAGTTATGTCCTGCCGGATTCTGTTATAACGAGATGCTGAATGTCAGAATTACGATTATCTTATTATATAAAACGCTAAGGTGTATGTTTCACAAAACTCAAGCTCCTAACCCAGAGGGAGTTAGAAGGTGTGGTTTGTACCAAAATCTCCCAAATCGTCTCAATAGTACAGGAAAAATCCTTCATTTCTTGAAAAGCCAACGGTAATATACTTATTTGTTTATAAAGTGCCTTTAAACAAATAAACAAGACGATAGCCCCTGGTAGAACTGTGCCGCGTACAGCCGCATAGCACTAGTGCCGGGCGGGTAGTCTGTACACATGGGGCACACACAGCACTAGTGCCGGGCGGGTAGTCTGTACACATGGGGCACACACAGCACTAGTCCCAGGCGGATAGTCTGTACACATGGGGCACACACAGAACTAGTGCCGGGAGGGTAGTCCGTACACATGGGGCGCACACACAGCAGCAGTGATGGGGCGGGTAGTCTGCACACATGGGGCGCACACACAGCAGCAGTGATGGGGCGGGTAGTCTGTACACATGGGGCACACACAGCACTAGTGCCGGGCGGGTAGTCTGTACACATGGGGCGCACACACAGCAGCAGTGATGGGGCGGGTAGTCTGTACACATGGGGCGCACACAGCAGCAGTGATGGGGCGGGTAGGCTTTACACATGGGGCGCACACAGCAGCAGTGATGGGACGGGTAGTCTGTACACATGGGGCGCACACAGCAGCAGTGATGGGGCGGGTAGTCTGTACACATGGGGCGCACACAGCAGCAGTGATGTGGCGGGTAGTCTGTACACATGGGGCACACACAGCAGCAGTGATGGGGTGGGTAGTCTGTACACATGGGGCACACACAGCAGCAGTGATGGGGCGGGTAGTCTGTACACATGGGGCACACACAGCAGCAGTGATGGGGCGGGTGGTCTGTACACATGGGGCGCACACACAGCACTAGTGCCGGGCGGGTAGTCTGTACACATGGGGCGCACACACAGCAGCAGTGATGGGGCGGGCAGTCTGTACACATGGGGCGCACACAGCAGCAGTGATGGGGCGGGTAGTCTGCACACATGGGGCGCACACAGCAGCAGTGATGGGGCGGGTAGTCTGTACACATGGGGCGCACACAGCAGCAGTGATGGGGCGGGTAGTCTGTACACATGGGGCGCACACAGCAGCAGTGATGGGACGGGTAGTCTGTACACATGGGGCGCACACACAGCAGCAGTGATGGGGCGGGTAGTCTGTACACATGGGGACTACACAGCAGCTGTGATGGGGCGGGTAGTCTGCACACATGGGGCGCACACAGCAGCAGTGATGGGGCGGGTAGTCTGTACACACGGGGCGCACACAGCAGCAGTGATGGGGCGGGTAGTCTGTACACATGGGGCGCACACTGCAGCAGTGATGGGGCGGGTAGTCTGTACACATGGGGCGCACACAGCAGCAGTGATGGGGCGGGTAGTCTGTACACATGGGGCACACACAACAGCTGTGATGGGGCGGGTAGTCTGTACACATGGGGCGCACACAACAGCAGTGATGGGGCGGGTAGTCTGTACACATGGGGCGCACACAGCAGCAGTGATGGGGCGGGTAGTCTGTACACATGGGACGCACACAACAGCAGTGATGGGGCGGGTAGTCTGTACACATGGGGCGCACACAGCAGCAGTGATGGGGCGGGTAGTCTGTACACATGGGGCGCACACAACAGCAGTGATGGGGCGGGTAGTCTGTACACATGGGGCGCACACAGCAGCAGTGATGGGGCGGGTAGTCTGTACACATGGGGCGCACACAACAGCAGTGATGGGGCGGGTAGTCTGTACACATGGGGCGCACACAGCAGCAGTGATGGGGCGGGTAGTCTGTACACATGGGGCGCACACAGCAGCAGTGATGGGGCGGGTAGTCTGTACACATGGGGCGCACACAGCAGCAGTGATGGGGCGGGTAGTCTGTACACATGGGGCGCACACAGCAGCAGTGATGGGACGGGTAGTCTGTACACATGGGGCGCACACAGCAGCAGGGATGGGGCGGGTAGTCTGTACACATGGGGCACTCACAGCAGCAGTGATGGGGCGGGTAGTCTGTACACATGGGGCGCACACAGCAGCAGTGATGGGGCGGGTAGTCTCTACACATGGGGCGCACACAACAGCAGTGATGGGGCGGGTAGTCTGTACACATGGGGCACACACAGCAGCAGTGATGGGGCGGGTAGTCTGTACACATGGGGCGCACACAGCAGCAGTGATGGGGCGGGTAGTCTGTACACATGGGGCGCACACAGCAGCAGTGATGGGGCGGGTAGTCTGTACACATGGGGCGCACACAGCAGCAGTGATGGGGCGGGTAGTCTGTACACATGGGGCGCACACAGCAGCAGTGATGGGGCGGGTAGTCTGTACACATGGGGCACACACAGCAGCAGTGATGGGGCGGGTAGTCTGTACACATGGGGCACACACAGCAGCAGTGATGGGGCGGGTAGTCTGTACACATGGGGCGCACACAGCAGCAGTGATGGGGCGGGTAGTCTGTACACATGGGGCGCACACAGCAGCAGTGATGGGGCGGGTAGTCTGTACACATGGGGCGCACACACAGCAGTGATGGGGCGGGTAGTCTGTACACATGGGACACACACATCAGCAGTGATGGGGCGGGTAGTCTGTACACATGGGGCGCACACAGCAGCAGTGATGGGGCGGGTAGTCTGTACACATGGGGCGCACACACAGCAGCAGTGATGGGGCGGGTAGTCGGTACACATGGGGCGCACACACAGCAGCAGTGATGGGGCGGGTAGTCTGTACACATGGGGCACACACAGCAGCAGTGATGGGGCGGGTAGTCTGTACACACGGGGCACACACAGCAGCAGTGATGGGGCGGGTAGTCTGTACATATGGGGCACACACAGCAGCAGTGATGGGGCGGGTAGACTGTACACATGGGGCACACACAGCAGCAGTGATGGGGCGGGTTGCCTGTACACATGGGGCGCACACACAGCACTAGTGCCGGGCGCTTAGTCTGTACACATGGGGCGCACACACAGCAACAGTGATGGGGCGGGTAGTCTGTACACATGGGGCGCACACACAGCAGCAGTAATGGGACGGGTAGTCTGTACACATGGGGCGCACACACAGCAGCAGTGATGGGGCGGGTAGTCTGTACACATGGGGCGCACACAGCATCAGTGATGGGGCGGGTAGTCAGTACACATGGGGCGCACACAGCAGCAGTGATGGGGCGGGTAGTCTGTACACATGGGACGCACACACAGCAGTGATGGGGCGGGTAGTCTGTACACATGGGGCACACACAGCAGCAGTGATGGGGCGGGTAGTCTGTATACATGGGGCGCACACACAGCAGCAGTGATGGGGCGGATAGTCTGTACACATGGGGCGCACACAGCAGCAGTGATGGGGCGGGTAGTCTGTACACATGGGGCACACACAACAGCAGTGATGGGGCGGGTAGTCTGTACACATGGGGCGCACACAGCAGCAGTGATGGGGCGGGTAGTTTGTACACATGGGGCGCACACAGCAGCAGTGATGGGGCGGGTAGTCTGTACACATGGGGCGCACACAGCAGCAGTGATGGGGCGGGTAGTCTGTACACATGGGGCACACACAACAGCAGGGATGAATTGCTCTCTGATTACATAAATATCGACAATTTGTTTAAAAAGTGCGTTTAAACAAATAAACATATTAATAGAAGCCTGCATAACAGTAAAGCCGGGTGGGTGGTTTATATACATGCTAGAGTTCTCGTACGGGTCTGCTAGTTGTTGTTATTATTATTATTTTTATTATTATTAGCGATCCCGTGTACTTGACCATAAAAGCAATGAAACGTGAACAGGAATCTCATCGAAAAAGAAAAAGAAAAAGAGTAAATGAAATTGAGCACAAGGCAAAACATATTTATGGACACAGATAGCTTGAGACTCGGACATGTTTTACAAAATGTCTGTGTGTACAATGTTCGACGTTATAATGGAATTTGCTGTTAATATTTGTGGGTGATTTTCCTAAATAGTAGCTTCGACGTTGTTGAATGATTTCACTCTTGAAGAAGCTACATATAGTTGACAATCAGAAAAACAGGTCTCGGTGAAAGTAATCCTGCATTTTCCAATATTTGTCCTTGGACTTTATTGATTATCATTGCAAAGGCAACTTTGATTGGGCACTGTTTCCGACTTAGTGAAAAGAGCATAGTCGGGCCAGATGGGGTGAGAATAATTCTTGGTAACATGACGACAATATTTCACTCGTTTCATTCCAGAACAATTATACGCGTACCGTTTGCTAATTCATGGCTTGAGTGCAGGTTTAGTATGAGCATAATACGTATTTTTGTGTTCACTTGAAAATTCAATATATAAGGAGGCAGTCGTCATGGATTGATATTATTGGGGAAATCTACTAAATAGATTTCTTGATATAGCCTAGAACAAACATCTCGCGATTGTACAGAATCTTAACTAAGTACGTTTTACGGCATCATTTCCTAGCACCAAATCTTCAAGTACGTGTTCATTAATTTTAGCACAACATATGTTTTTCACAGAGGATGGCTGTATTCAATAATTGGCCAATGTTGTTATAATTTATGAGTACATTGCCTAAAGTTTCTGTGATTAAATCTTCGGGAGAACAGCAGCCTTGGGATACTAACGCTTTCAGGTGACACGTCCGTTACAATCCTCTATTCGAACGGTTTGCCTGCATACATTGAGAATGGGGTTCATATCATTATCAACAGTATACGGTATATGCCGAGTTATATCTCTCGAGACGTGCAGTACACATACGAATTTCCGTTGAAATCCATTTGTTAGTACGGAAGATATATGCAGTTGAACATTGATCCTATATCTAACATAGAATTATATTGTTTGCACTAACTTTGACGATTTACTTTAAATATGTCTAAAACATTTGGGACTTACAGTTTGCTAAATTTGAAGTGCGTTCCGTACACATATTCCGAGATATTGAACCTAGATGTCAAAAGACTTGAGATTATTACACACGGTAGCCCTGTTGACTCTCATAATAAGCACAGTTATACGTCCTACAAATTAAGGATGAAATCCATTCGTTTGTATGGAAGTTTCGTGCAGTTAAACATTGAACCTATCAGCACACGTAGAATCATATTGGCAACACTGTCATGTCTGCGTTACTCAAAATTAATCTGGAATATTATGTTCTATAAGTTTATAAAATTTGTTGGCCTGCATGCTTTCTGATTTAGGTACTGAGACTGTGGTTCCAAAATATAAAGAGTATTTGTTGAAAGATGGCAGCTGGTGTATTCTTTGGAATACACGGTAAGATAGAGGTAGCTTTTGCTGCTCTTTGCTTTAATTCATTCCTTCCTTTTTCGCAAACACCAACAGTGATTTCTTACTTTTTCTTTTATTTAAGGACCTTGCTTACTTTCTTTGTAAGTTTTTTGCAGATATAACTTCCATGACCTACCTAGCGGAATCTAGCAGCTAACTGCTGAAGTTTATCAATATCTCAACTCTCAAGAGGACTTCCTTCTTAACCCAGCCACAAGATGTCGCCGCTATCTTCAACTAACATCTCCTTGCTCAATAGGACTTCTACAACATTCCCTTCCACCAGGCTTCGCTATTGTCGCCTACTATCAACTCCTTGAAGATTACTTTTAGTTTTATTTCTAAAGTTGGTATTTCATATGTATGTTCCTTTGTTTTCCCCCACCCCCTTCCCTCCTTGGTACCTCCGTGCTTCGTCGAGCTGCTCTCACTTCTGGGTCAGTCATCAAACCATACAGTCGGAGCTTACTAAGGCTCGTCTCCTGTTCATGTGAGACATTTTTAAATCAGGACGCCATGTCCAAATCTTAACGTCAACCGTCATCCAGATCATCATCGTTCTTCAAAATGAGCTAAGTACTACTTCAATGGTTTTCACTAAGCTTTAAATGCTTTTAACCTGATTTTATAGACAGTGTGAGATTGCTATGTGATACAAAATCTGCCTTCAAAAGATCTTCTTGATTTATTTGTAGCTACTTCAGCTAGTTTTCTAAAATGAAAAGGTACTTCTTGTACTGAGTATCTGGGAATGCGTTTTCACACCGTGGGAGTCTTATTAAACCCACTGTCTATAAAAACGTAGCTCTCACCTCCGCGGGATATTCTGCTCAATTCTACTGTTCTCAACTCTAGAATTTTCTACAGCAAATCACCTTTTTGCAAGTAATGCCGTCAAGTGCCTTCCACCTAAATATGGGAATGCTTGTTCCTCACTGAGGAATTTATGTTGAAAATACTTCTGATCAGCATAAAATTTGTCTTCCTTCGTTGGAAAATTTCCGCTGCATTCAACTACCATCTATAAACATCACAACGCAATAAACTTTCTCAAACTAAAATTCAAATAGTGATCTCTACAATTACAATAACGTTTCGTCTGATAAACTTTCCTTGTTGCAATAGTGAATTTTTCAACGGACTACAGTGTATGACAGTGCCCATTCAACGACCATCCGTGTCGCGTTCGAACGAAAGCTATAAATACGGCCATAAACATTTTCCTGATTCTCCTATTTCCTCCTCTCATACTCCTCACTAACACATTATAATAATTGTAAAATTTAGGTTCTTTTCAATGAGGTGACACTCTATAGAAGTGCCTTCCCAATTTTGTACTGTTTTTCACAAGTAATTCTGCATCACTGGTGTCTAGTACACACCTCAAATCATATTGTTTTTCCTCTTTTCATTAGGGAATTCAATTATTTCTACTCACAAGTGAGTTTTCTAACTTTTCCTTCTCCAGGTTTCACGAAAGGGTAACTGACCCCATTTTCCTCGTGATCATGTTTAAACATAGAAGTCCTAGAAACTTCTTCTTAATTTTTCTCTTCAGGTTTCACAATAAGTGACCTGCCCTATTTGTATAAATTATAATCGTAATTACTGTATAAATATAAGAAGTTATAGAAACTTCTATTTAATTTCTCTCTCTTTTTTGTTATAATTTCAAATTTAACATTTGTTCATTCTTTTAGAACTTCTATTAGGAATTCTCAAAGTACATATATCGTACCTGATTTATTGTTAAACTTTAAATTTGCTAATCTCAGCACTATTTAAAAATCTTATGTAGATTTGGTGCTTTCAAGAGGTTCTAAACCAAATTTTGTTAATCGCCTAGTGCAAACTTTAACAAATTTAGAGGTCTGAGACCTCATAGGTTTAAAATTTAACTTGTACATTTTTTACGCATTGTTAAAATTATCACATTTTTACGCATTGTTAAATAAATCAAACTATATCCTTTTGCTTCATCATTTTCTATAAAATAACGATTAGGCAGGATCCTACCTCCCCTAACTCTACCCGAAAGCTCATTCTCGTTTTAAGAAACTCGAGCATCAAAGTTAAAAAGGTTCCACTATTTGTTGCATCCGAACAAAAACTCTCCGCAAAAACTTTTTCAAAGTCGCTCTTAGCTTTTATAGCTAATTCTAACTAGCCAGTAAGGCAAGTATATCTCCGCCAGCTTCCTGCTTGTTGAGACTTTCTCTATAACTTATGGTTATAACTATAACTTTTAGTTGGGACTTTGCTGGATAGACGCTTAGCCTTTCTTGAATGCAACAATTGGTGTTCTTACCAAAATTTAAAACCAAAAAGCTTCAAAAACAATCAAATTGTTTTTAAAAGCACGATAACTGCTTCATCGCTACCCTTCCTGGAAGCATTCGGTCGCTCCTTGGAAATCCTACAATTCCAAGAATTAAAAACATCACGGTGAATTTAAATTATTTGCGCCTTTCAAAACCGTTGATTAAACCTCATTCCTTTGAAAGGATATACGACAAACCTGTCATTTTTTTTGTCTTGCCAGACTACCACCCTTCCCCATATTACCCAAGTCTAGGCTGTGGAGGGAAAGCACAAACTTCACTTGCTGGCAAATAGCCCAAGCTCCAGCCGCATTTCCCGTTAGCTACGTCCAGGTCCATACCCACTTTAGGTGTTTCACGGGCTTTGCGGTGACACTCGTCTCTAAATATTGTCTTTGTTTGGTGTTGGACTCTCGTCCTATTATCCACACTTGTTCCCTTTACTTCTCTCTTCATCTTCCCTTGGGGGTAGGGTTTATTCCTAGCAAAAACCTGACGGCCCTCAATATATTCTCACAAGGTACGGTACGCAATGCACATACAACATTTGGTTACAATCCAATAGATAGTATGGACATTACACGCAGTTAAACATTGAATCAATCAGCACGCGTAAAATCATGTTGGCAACACTAACAAGAATGGGTTTCTCAAAATTAATAATAGATATATATCTATTTTGGGTACATTCGTGTTGACCGACTGAAAAGCACTAAACTCTTGTTTACTAAGGCAACACTGAAAATATGGCTTCAAACATCACAAAGATATATATCTACTGTATATATGCACCAATTTTAAAAGAAATCCATTTGTTAGTATCATGTTGGCGGCACTGTCATACATTGACCACTCAAAATTAATCTACATTTAGGAACTATAGAATACGTGTAAACCGTTTTGCATACTTTCTGATGTATTGAGATTAGGATAACAATTATGGAGAGCATTTATCAACAGTTGGCAGCCCTTACGATTTAGAATACGCATAGTCATGTCTGTTACGATGCACAAAGCACATACGAAATTTGGTTGACATCCAATTGAGCCTTTGAGAGCCCATAACTCGTCTCGGAATGGCAAGCTGGCGTAGCTTAGGGCCAGTGTGTGTGAGTATTACGTCTGCCGGCCACATACTGTATTATGTTAAAATTGCCTCTCTTGGGCTCTCAACGGCTCTCAATGAAGTAGCAATCATTTAAAAATTGGACCTATGAGCATGAAAAGAATCATGTTGGCAACATTGTTATTATGGGCCCCTTAAAATCAATGTGAAATATTATCAATTTTAGGAACAATTCCCATGCATATCCAACATAGAGCTCAAATTTCAATTGTGATTTTTCATCAGTTGGTAACACTGACATCATTTTTAAATATGGCCTGTGGGATGGCTATAGGTTCCTCGGGTGACTGGGTCACTGGGATGGAACCTAAATTAAAGCCACGGCGTCCTCCTGCCCAAATTGTAGCACACAATAATATAGCCAAGAAAATTAATCCAAACACAACCAAGTCTGTCACAAAGCCCATAAATGAACCAGCCTGCAGTCCGAGTCCGGATGTAGCCTTGCACTTAAAGGGTTACGCACTTCCAGCTCGAAATATGTTTGTTCCAGCACCAATGTGAGTATCCGCTAAGCTTGGTCTCGGTAAAGGCTACATGGTGATGATCGTGTAGCCTCTGGAGAGGCCGTGGGCAACCTGCGTGCCGTAATGAGGATGAAGTGATGATGTATACGTCACATACACCCAGTCCCCGAGCCACGGGAGTGAACCCCAGGAGATTAAAATCCCTGATGACTCGGCCGGAATCGAACCCGGGGCACTTCGGGCCAAAGACTAGCGCGCTGACCATTTAGCCACGGAGTCGGACAAGGGGTACATGATAAAGCGAGACATTAATCGTGCACACACACATACATGTAAAAGCATAACTGGAATGCCAGGATGGCCAGTTCACTTGCATGTCATGAGATAAAACGTTTACAGATAGGCCTACTGTAAATGGCCACATTTGTCTAACCTCCAGCAATTCTTCTAGGTTCTTCCCATGTCTTTTGCGGGGTTTGGCCTTGGCTCGACCATCCCTGGGGTTCCTGCAGCAAGGAAGTGCGGTACTTGGACTTGGCAAGAACACGCAAAACTTAAAACTTAATTACTGAGCCACGAAAGCCAACATGCTATGCATACGTCCAAATTAATTAGATGATTTGCGAAATTTCACACCGACTTCGAGTTTATTTTAACGTCTATTTCCCAAGGCAACATATAGCCTATTACGTTAGACGGCTTGACGTTGGAATTTTCTCCCTAAATGCTTGAATCGGTATTTCTAATGCCTTGAGCATCGTGACCCATGGGAGAGACGGTCAAGGCAATGCTTTTCGGGCGGCCAACACAAGTGTGCCGAATTATATTACGTGGGGAAAACAATTATTTCATCAGCCTACTCCATGAAAGAAATGTGCATGTATAGGGTCATTATCTATGTGCGCGCGAGTAAACACGGCAAGCTAAGCCGGCTGTGACTGGCGTAGATCGCGGGCGCGCGTACACGGTTTCGCCGGTGGTTGACGCTCACTTTTACACTTTTACCAAACATGTTCAATAATGTGTACTTACAGTGCTCATAGCCGATGCTGAAAATGTCCTCCCTCTCTTGTAACACACCTGACATCTTCTGATGAAAGAATGGATAACATTCTGAAGTTCCACAGGAGTGATGGCTTCGATTTCATATCTTATGTAGGCTACTGTTTAAGCTCAGTTCACAGTAATCACAATACTCACTAAACGTGCAACACTAACGTCTAAGCTTTGCAGATACACGTGTGACTAACAATATGAGTCAGCGGAGCGGAGCAGTGAGTTATCTGAAACAAGACGAACATTTCGAATCAAGTTTCCCGGAAGACCTGTGCCTAATGCCAGTACAATTAGGATGCTCACTAAACGATTCAAGAAAACTGGCTCCGTAATGAACCCATATGCTATTGGTTCAAGCGTCGAATCCATAATTTAATTGCAAAAGAAGAGAGGAAATAATACAGTCTTTAGAATGACTTGGAAAGATTTTAAGAAGAGGGCTGTTATAATGTGGCGCAAGAATAGGTGACCACGAGTCATGCGGACGTGAGATCATGCTTGACGCATCGATAAGGAGCTGGCTCATGATTATTAATAGAACGATAAAAACTTTCCACTACGAGTAAGAGAGAAGAGGTTTCGGAAATAGACCTTACTCAGCTATAAAATGACAACCTCGCAATTGCGCAAGAAGAGAAATAATTAGAATTAAGCCATTTGCGAGCATTTAATTAATGAAAGAAACACATCATTGTTGATTATTCTGGAATAGAGATTTTTGTGTGAAGAAAGAGTTTATAATATTTGCACAGGAAGGAAGTGCAGACGTGGCATGACGTCGTTAGTAATTCCCCGAGACCAGAGTTGGTAGGGATGGAAAAATAAACCTCAACGCCCACGTATCTGAAGAGCAAAATTATTTAATATCTTGGAATTGTGCGATCGATTTTCATTGATCAAAGAAATCAGTTTACGTTTAGAGCAAGAGCTTTCCAGAGATATATTTTTCAAAATTATACGACTATTACTTCAAAAGTTAGTGCTGGAGAAGACGCGGATTTTATCTTTTTGCCGCTGATTTGTATAAAAACCCTGGACGTGCCAGGAGGAGCATGCAGTTATTCTGAGAGCCCGAGAGGGGGCGTCCGGCTGTATCAAGTACATTCAGTTTACCAGAGACGCCGGAGAGCGTGGTACTGTTTCGACAATAATTCAGTTCCGTGAGCGCAGAGGCGCTGCACGATGAAGCATCGACTACAAGATAAGCTACAAATAAACTCCTAGTACAGGAGAGCTGCATCAAAGTATATTCAGTTATAAAAGACGCCAGAGAGCGTGATACTGTGTCGTAAAGTACAACAAGTATATTTTAGTGAGCGCGTAGGCACTGCACGCAGAAACAATTATCGTTCAAGTTCACCAGTATAGTCAAAGTTTAGGCTGTGGACTTGAGAAATAACAAGCGATAGGTACTCGAATAATAGTTCAGTTAAAGAACCGACGCATCATAAGGTTTCGGAGTACCCAAGGAAAGTGAAATAGACAGTTCTATCGACGTTAAGGAACACGATCAGGGTAGAACGAAATAAGTAACGCCTAGTGTTCCGGAGATGTAGGGATTAGAGCGCAGGACGATAAAAAATTAGGAATTATAGTTCCAGGCTTTGTCTAGGTAGACAAATGAACAGTAAACATTGGGGAGGACTCCAATAAGCTACGAATCAAAGTAATAGCAAGTAATGCAAGGAAATTACTAGGTCACCGATAAACAGTTCGTGCGGCCGAAATAGTAATATATCAAGGACAGACTTTTATTTAGACGAACAAGTTAGCGTCTAGCAAGAAACGACATCGAGCAGTAAAGTTATAAAAGCCGATAGTCAAACCCCGGATTTGAAGATCAGCCGTTCCAGTGAGGTGTAGTTCGATCGAGACTTTCCATCATCTCGTCAGATTAGGAAGCCGACGTTCTATAAGTGCCACCCTTGGAAACGGGAAAAGAAAAGAAATCACGTGTGTGAGGCGAATAATTAACGCCCAAGTGATACAATTGTTATGTAATGTAAATATAGTGAAATTTTTTGAGTGTAATATTTATAGTGAAATTGTATTGCGTTAAGTGAAACGAATACAAAATGGTATTCATTATATTCCAAGTGATTAAGGTAAATATTTTATGTGCTGTTGAAGAAGTGTCATTGAGTGAAAATGTAACCATGGAAATGGCTTAAAAAGCAGTGGGTGGGCAAAAATGTTCCATCGCTGGACGATTCGGTCGCTGACCGTACAGTCATGTGAGTAACTATTTCATTATGATATGTGTTTGGGAGAATTTGCGTATAATCCTCATGAAAGAGAGAGTAGGGATATTTAATAACAAGTAAAAGAATGATTGCGCGATCTGAACAATTAATTTGAGATAAATATAATAAATATGTGAAATATAAATGAATCCCTTGGGGAATGTATTCAGTAAAATATCTGTGTAAATGATAAATGATATAAATATGAGAATGCAAGCGTAATAATTATAATAATAAATATATAAATGAATGAAGATTATGATGAATTTTATATTGAAAGTAGAAGCTTCCGAGCTCCTTTAAATGAAATAATACATGTTATGAATACATGTTTTATGGTAAAAAGGATTATTGTCAAGGGAGAAGAGTAATATATATTTTGAGATGTAGATCAAACGTTGATTTTGAATTTATTTAGTTCTTTGAAGGCAACTTGGCTAATTAATGTATGAGCGCCATGTAGCGCATTGAAGTACTTTGTCACGCTAGGAATGCGTTGAAATGCTCGGTAAAACTAATTATGAGGGACAGTTGGTCGTGGTAATTGAACTGTGATAAGTCCTCAAAGTTGTGATAATGATCACGAGGCATTGTGTGTTGTATGTTAAAAAGGGTGCTATTTATGTTGTATTATGAGCGCTGGTACAAGGCGAGGCCTGCCCTAAGTCGCTAATGTCATAAGTCCTCCAAATTAGGATACTGCTCCCGAGGCATTTAAAAGGATCGAACTCAGAGTCGTCCGTGTTGAAGCCCCTTAATATTGGTTGTATTATTGAATTTTCTTACCCGCTAATGAGGACACTTCATAATTATTATATACCGAAGCTAAGAGAATAGGTCTGTTGAACCTAAATATGTTGTTTTTAAGAATTTGTATTAGAAGCCTTGTCATTCAGAGAATTGCATTTGAAACAACTGTATGGAAAGCTGATGGTAGCCAGTCCCTTGTAGAAGCGAGACTATAGACTCTCTTTTCACTCCCGGCAATAAATCACGCTAAGTAGTTAAGACTAGACCCTCACCCTCTAGTATTGCGGTAGGTCGGGGAACGGACCGTCTGAGTCATAATACACAACAGTGTTTAAAGATTGTTTGAACGACCCGGTCTTTGAACCGAGGTCCCTTTATATCCATGATTATCGCTTGCAGAGTTCAGATCGTTGCTTTCTTATAATATAAAGGTCTTTTAAGACAAATAATGATAAATCCCTAACTTAATTATTATATGATTCAGTGATTCACGAGTTCTATGGAAGACATTAGATTCCGGGAGTAAACTTAAGTTTGATTTGTTCAGTAGTCTTCTGTAGCTCGGGAGTACGCAAATTTTTCCCAATCACGGTAGTGAGTTGTTGACTTGAGAGAGAGGGATGGTAACATATGAGCATTGTGTAAGCCCAAAATTAAGTGATGATTAACCTTACTTTGGTAATTTTGATATTTATGAAGTAAACAAGATATACTCATGTAAATAGTAATTGATGTGTATTAAATTGATAACACAGTGTAGGTAAACATTACCGAGCCGTTTGGAGCTCTTTATTTTAAAGAATTTGAAGTGATACCATATGGAGGTGAAACTTAGTGGAAGTTTGTTGGTTTTTGGAAAACCAGTTATGATGATCATATAATTGTTTAATATGAATTCCTTGTTCAACTTTGGACAAGTGTGAAGTGGAGTGTCAGTATTTTTATTTGTTTAATTTTTGTAGCGCCATACATTTGGATAATTAAATGTTTTAATAGTAGGAGTTGATTTTTGTTTATTTTTGGAAGTATATCCTCTGCTTAATCCAAAGTGTGTAGGTCACAGAGTGGGAGAACAGACCATGAACCCCGATACTCCCGATTGAGCATTGCTGGCAAACTGTGATTTGCATATTTCATAGTTGAATGGGCACAGTAAATAATAAAAATCGTTGTCCATCCTTTCATCAGAAGATGTCTGGTGTGTGTGTTACAAGAGAGGGAGGACATTTACACCATCGGCTATGAGCACTGCAAATACACATTATTGAACATGTTTGGTAAAAGTGTAAAAGTGCGCGCCAACCCCCGGCTGAACCGGGTACGCGTACCCGCGTTCTGCGCCCGTCAAAGTTGGCTTAGCTTGCCGTGATTATCGGGGTGCACATAGATAATGACCCTGTATTATTTGTACACTCGCTAACAACCCGCACCGGCTTCGCCCGGGAACAGTTATGAATGCATTAC
The DNA here is from genome assembly GCA_946902985.2 of Meconema thalassinum. NCBI lineage: Eukaryota > Metazoa > Arthropoda > Insecta > Orthoptera > Tettigoniidae > Meconema > Meconema thalassinum. The sequence goes on along the minus strand of OX336389.2, from coordinate 23,272,964 downwards.
GTGATAAGCGCTTTCGATGCCAATGACCTACAACCTATATCCGTTTTACGTCTGGGCGTGATGGGTTAAAATCACTGACTGGACTATTAATTATATTATCATGGAGATGCATGTGCAACGAATTCTTGTTAGCCTACTTTTCACATTTTGCAAAAATGAGGAAAAAGTAGACTTATGAGATCGATCCGGGAAAATGTGTGTCTGTTTGTCTGTCTGGCTGTGTGTGTGTCCCCCCCCCCCCCTTATCAACTCCTAAACGGCTGCAGCAATCTAAACCAAATTTAGTATGAGTAAAGATGTGCACCGGAATATCTCATGTCCATATTTGAAAATGATGTCAGTGCTACCAACTGCTGAAAAAACGCACTAGAAATTTGAGCTCAATGTTGGATATCTTGCAAGGTATGCATGGGAGCTATTCCAAAATTGGCAAACATGTAGATAATATTATTTCAGTTTAATTTCCAGGAGACCAACCATGCCAGTGTTGCCAAAATAATTTTAAGCCTTCTGATAAGTCCAATGTTTAAATGCATATAACTTCTACACTATCAATTGGATTTCAACCAAATTTTGTATGTAATATCTGTACATAAACAGATATGACTGATCGTATTCTTAAGAGCCACCAGGGCTGCCAACTGTTAATAATTGCTCTCTATATTTGTTTTATCCAAATACCAATATATCAGAAAGTATGCAAGCCAACAGCTTTAAACTATGCACACGTATATTCCGACATTTTAGATTAATTTGGAGTAACTTATATACGTCAGTTCTACCAACATGATTATAAGCCTGCTGATAATACCAATTTTTAAATACATCTAACTTCTATACTATCAGTTGGATTTCAACCAAATTTCGTATGTGCTATGTGTACCATAACAGATATGACTATAAGTATTGTTAAGAGCAATCAGGGCTGCCAACTGTTAATAAATGCTGTCTATATTTTTTACCCTAATATCAATATATAAGGGAGTATGCAAGCCAACAGCTCTATACTTTGCACACGTATAGCACCTGACATTCTAGATTAATTTGGAGTAATTAATACAAGGCAGTGCTGCCAACATGATTCTTTGCCTGCTGATATGTCCAATTTTAAAATACATGTAACTTCTATACTAACAAATGGATTTCATCCGAAATTGGCACAACAAGATATCATAATATTTCAGATTATTTCTGACCAGCACACGCATGGTATTGTTGGCAACATGCTTTTACGCCTGCTGATAGATCCAGTGTCTAACTGCATGTAACGTCCATTGGACTTCAACCAAATTTTGTATTCTGTACCTTAAGAGAAGGAACTAAGAATATATTCAGTCACCAGGGCTGCCAACTGTAGTGCTCTATGAGGCTACATTATACCAGGTATATTTTGAACTAATTAGATATTTCGATATTACCAACTTAATTTCGTCATTATTCTAGATAGGTTCATATACTGTAGAATAATCATTGGCATGAAAAGTAGGCTGTATAGTTCTTCACGGAACTTCTTGTTTAAGAATGGCGGGGATCATGAAACACAAATTCCCCTTCCGTCCAATCTTAACTTGACTGTGAATTTTGCGGAACGACAAGTTCACAGGAGCAATGGAGAACAGCGGAGTTGCACTTCCAGGGAATCTCCAAACACAACCACTCTTCTCTGAAGTCTTGACTCAATACGATGAGATGTTGATCTCATGTAATTTTTTAGGATTGGGGAATAACCCATCTCATCGTGTTGACCGACTGGAAAGCATCAAACTTTCGTGATGAAGAAAATATACTTTGGAAATATGTTCTGCCATGGGAATCCCCAAACAAGGATCAGAACACTACTCGAAAATAAAGTAGCCTAATATATCTGAGGGCAATCCCATCATCAAGGGCACTCGAGCTCAATGCTTAGGCATGGGCATAGACCATAACAGGAGAGGGCGAATCATTCAATGTAAGTTCACTTTTCCACATAGTCCCCAAGAGACTGGAAGCATTTCTCGGAACGAGCAACCAACTTTTCGATTCCGGATGCGTAGAAATCACCTCCAGCGCTATGTAACCACCTGGATGCAGTTGCTTTCACCGGTTCAACGTTTAACAATACGAGGCAGAGTTGATTGTTGTGCCTTTCTGCATAAATTGCACGTGCTCCACACCCTCCATGTCAAAGAACACTGTCGCCATGACCTTCCCTGCTGAAGGTTGGACCTTGTGCGCCCATTCCAACGATGTTCCGTTTGTTTCAGGGGTGAAGTGGAGGGGGTGAAAGCAGCTGCATCCAGGTGGTTACATACGGTAGCGCTGGAGGTGATTTCTACGCATCCGGAATCGAAATGTTGGTTGCCCGTTCCCAGGAATGTTTATACAGTAGTCTCTTGGGGACTATGTGGAAAAGTGAACTTACATTGTGTTGTCATAGCCGTGTTGCCTATGTGTAGGCCTATGTGGTTTAATAAAGGACCATAACTGGGAGTGTAACCTACTTCTTGATTCGCCATCGTATATAAAGAATACACACATAGACCTACATGACTAGATGGATGTGAACAAGTATGTGGTCATGTACGCCAACACACTACTCAATACCACCGGTCTTACCGGCGCTATACTCCCTAACTTAGGCCATGATTGGTTGTGAACCTATATCCTCGGTCGCATACGTAGCGTAGCGGTCAGCATGGTTAGCTGCCGCCCCGGAGGTCCTGGGTTCGATTCCCGGCTCTGCCACGAAATTTGAAAAATGGTATGAGGACTGGAACGGGGTCTACTCAGCCTCGGGTGTTCCAAATGAGTAGAGGGGGTTCGATTCCCACCTCAGCCATCCTCGAAGTGGTTTTCCGTGGTTTCCCACTTCGTCTTCGGGCAAATGCCGGGATGGTACTGTACCCTCATTCTCATGACTGGAAGGCCTTTATGGGAAGGTAATATGTAATTACTTGTGAACATGAAGCGAGAGTCAGGATCATATGTTTCGCGACCCACAAGTTGACTTTGGATAACGATCTCGACGAGAGAAGCGGGGCGCATGCGTTGCAAGTAGTGTTGTCACAGCTGATTGGTTAGGGGTATTGATTATTTTTATCGACCAGCAACAAGAGATAAATTATGCCTTTTGGATGGGAATTCAAGTTTTTTATACGTTCTGGCATATTTTAACATGTCTGTAATTATAGCAGGTGTTGGATTTTTAACTACTTTCACATAATTGAATTCTTAGGAACACGGAAATAAGATATTTGCATCTTATCAGTTCCAGTTTTGAACACTCGTGGCGCGACGGTAGGTGACCTCGCAGTCGCGTTCTGGCTTGAACAACGGAGAGGGTAGATTGGATTATACCATACACGTTTACACATGTATCGAGTTATACCGGTGACCGGCGGCGAAATGTCACTTGCACCGTGAGTGAAAGTTCGTCTTGAGTAGTGTACGATTACTGTACAGCAGGGAGTTTTCCTTAGTGCCGTGAAGGACTCCAGTATCAGTTCCGATTAGGCCATTGCGAACGAAATGAAAACACAGCTTGTCTTGCTAGATAACTGTTCATTATAGGCCAGCCATATAGTGTTCGTGAAAGGTGAATACTTGCTTTTGACAAGCATACAATCATAATGTTTATTCAGTAGACATTCTTCGCTTTGGAACTGGCCGTATCGATACACTCATTTCGTGTGTGTTGACAGAACAATTAGCACCTCCATTTGAGAAGCATTTCTCAATACGAGTGCTTGGATCTTGAGTATACTTTATATATATTTAGGGCCTAACTCATATGTCTGTGATCTTGCAACTATGTTGAGCAATTTCATGTCGAGAGGAAAGGTGGCTATGTGCTTCAATGACTTAACCATGTGCGGCTAGGCGATATAAACACATGAGTGTCACTGTGCGAGCGAAGTTACGTTCATTCTGATGCTATACGTCGCGCGGCCCGTCCTGGTGAGTGCGAACACAGCTGTTGTATTGCAATACAGTGTGTTTCGCAATGAACCGATTGCGCGAGGCCAGTGAACTTTGGTGTTCGGGCCGATATAGACATCATTGCGTGCTGCGGTTGATAGGACGTTATCCGAAGATGAAAGAAACTGTCGTTGGTATTAGAGTGGAACATTCAGTCAGGATGGGAGATGTCTGGAGATCCAGGGTTCGTTTCTCGCTTTCCTGGACAGTGAAGACTTCTATTGCTTACATGGAGGGAACAGTCATAAAGGACATGACTGTGTCCTTTCGTGGTCTACAAGAATCATCTAAGGTACTGAATTAACCATCTTCAATCGTAGCTAAGCATGTTTATTCTAACGTTGTCACCCTGCCACATTTTTTTTTATAAAGGATTTTTCGTAGAACGTCTAAGAATGGAGTTTAGGTTTGATCCTAGTGTCAAGACTGATTCTATTCTGGACAGGGTTTTGATTCTACTAAAAGAATGCACCCATTGTAATTAAATGTATTATAGTTTAATTTTCTTTTGATTACTGTAGATTCAAGTTCATTTTATGGGGAATTTATTTAATGTAGAGAAGAGGAACTTTAGGCCACTCAAGATTCATCATTTTTCGTGTTTGATATATATTGTATATGAACACTAGTTTTATGCCTTCTTATGACATTACTCGAGCTTGGGTAGACTCAATTTGGAGTTTCTACTTCCGTAAGTCTACTTAGAAGACTGTTATACACTCGAAAGTGAAATTTCAGTATTCAGATTGATTTGCGAATACTGCAGTAAGCTTTATGAAGCAGGTTCAGTGAAGAAAGCGGATTTGTTTTGATTTGCTAGGAATTTATTCCGAATTTTGACTTGATCCAGGTTCTTTCTAACGTATTTTTTTGTGAGATTCTGCATTACGTTTGCTTTATTAGATTCGATCAAGATCCATTATTGATGGACTAGACAGATGTTTTAAACACAGTTTGAAGACATTTGAATACATTCACCCTATGTTATTAACGCGAATCCCAGACTAGATTTATGTGGAAGCAGATATATCGCCAAAGCTGCAATTGTTATTTAACACTTATTGAAAGCTATGCATATTGATCATGAATAATAATTTAACAGTGATTAATTGAACTGTAAAGAAACTTGTATAATTTTAGCAACAATATTTCATTGTGAATGTTATCTGTCAACTAAGCCGAATTCTTTGTTCACTAAGAAAGATAACTAATTGAAGCGCTAAAGAGATAGTAGTAATGCCTGATATTATAAATGATATGAATGCTTAGTGTAGCATGATATTTAATGGCAAAGCCATGTAAAGGCTAATGTCCTTGATTATTAAAAGGGTATTCAATGGAATATTCCAAGTTGTAGTATGGAAAGTAATCCACTCAGATAGATTGTGAAATTAGGGCAGTTTACTTCAGGAAAGCAATGGCAAACTACCTCACTCCTCTTCTTGCCTAGAACGCCTCAAAATAGTGCTGCCTTGGGTTTTTGTGGGTATCTACTCACATAACGTAACGGCGGTACTTTTTGAGGGTCCAACCAGCCTTCGGGCTGACTACCTAACAGACAGACTTCAGTATCAGTTCAAGTAAATAATCTGTTATGAAAATCATGCATTTTAGGCATGTTGAATTAAACCTACCTGGTAAAATTTTCGACCATTTGTATCAATGCAATGCTTAACAGGCGTTTTAACAATCACTAATTCCGGTCCGGTGAGGACAGTTCATTTAAAGGGGTGTTAAAATTAAATTAAAGAAGTTAATTTTTGACTTAGCTTTATTGCTCGGTCAGAAGAGATAAATAAAATCAGAAAAACCCAGCAAACATAAATATAATAAACCACATGGAAGATGTCACTTCTGAATCCTATAAAAAGAAACACACTAAGAAAGTGTTACAAAATGACTGTACATTTGTATTATAGCTTTAAATATTTTTTTTCCGGGTATAAATTGATATATGTCTTGTAAATATGAAGATTTCCAGGGTTTATATTTAAATGTTCCAATTGCTGTCAACATTTATGTTGGACCATGTATATGATTTGTGTTCACTCATTCTTGGGTAAAATGCAGTCAACAACATTGATGAATGTGGGGGCTGGCATTTTCTCCCATGTTCATGAAACTTCGGAGGGAAGTTGGGCACTCTGCCTTGAAGTATAATATAGTGACTTACACTATATTTTCCTTTCCTGAATAAATTTTCTTTTTGATCAATTTAAAATCTTCGAAGTGTGGTACTTTATAAAAACGATAAGAGAACACGTTAAGAAGGCCAGCGGTGGGTATTTCAGTGGTTTTCCCACACACCAGAGATTGCGTTCATTGTTACTCTTGTGCTTTTGAGCTTTCTTATGTCGTTCACCATGGTTTTTCTTAACGTAGTCTCAGTTAGGAATTCCTGTACCCCATTTCCTCGTCTTATGTTGGGTAGAATCTGGTAAATTTTATAGCCGGGGTTTCCAGGCTCTACGATCCACCTGTCTTCGTGGGATTCCAACATGCTGATGGTAGGTATTTCGGGTACAGTACTTTCTTCAAGGCCACGGCCGCCTCTTTCCCTCTTCCTTGCCTATCCATCCTGCCCATCCATTACCTTCCCTCATGAGGCCCCTGTTCCCTTTGCAGGTGAGGCCGCCTGGGCGAGGTGCCAATCACACCTCACCAGTTGTATCCACTCCGATTAGATGTTCCCTACTCTAGGACACTGCCCGTAGTGGCGGTAGAGGTGAGTTCCCTCGCTGCGTCCGTGGGTTCCACCAACCTGGAGAGTAAACGACTAAGAAGAACAAGAAGACCTATATCCTCCCCGTTTGACTGTTGTCACTTTTTCCTTTCTTTGGCTACCTTTCCCCCTTAATTGAAAGGTTACATAATTTCTCACAAAAACGTGTAAGTAAATTACTTTTGCAAAATGGTTGGGGAGGATAATAGAATATATGGTCTGCATGGCAATCATCTCAAGAAGCAAGAAACAGGAAGGAAATGCCATGAAAACATTTCGATTGGCTCCTATTGAATTCAGATCGCATGGTTGCCTTGTTCCATAAAGAGTTAGGTAATTTAAAAAAGAGAAAACTTGCAGGTTATAGATAATGATGAGGCAACAGGAAAAAATGAATGTATCAATTTTGTACATATTCATCATCCCATATACAGCAGGAACAGTGTTCGTGTGATGTTATAATTATTATACACCTTTCTTCTCGTTTCTTCAATTAGGGGCACGGTACTTGCCTAATAACCTGTGTTTCCATCAAAGCTGCCTCAGGACATGATATAGCCTAAATGTGGTGTGGAAAATCCTGGAAGAAATCCCGATGTTGGCACCTAGAATTCCCGGATATGCAGCTCTCCATTATGGTCGTAATGATGATAATGATGGTTGTTAAGGGGCTTAACATCTAGGTTATCGGCCCCTAATAGCAGTGTGGTATTCACAATACAGCCTTACTAACAGTCATTGCGGATAGGAGTGGGATGCACTTATCTTCATATTGATTCTGTCAACGACCAAATAACGATGAAGATTAAAAAATCCCGAAGGATATTCCTCGTTTTAAAATTTTGGGTGTGACCAGAATTTGGATGGGAGGTCACAGGCTTGTGAGCTGTCGCAATGGAGGATGCTTCATTGCTGGAGGGATCACTTATCGAGGTCACCTACCACCGGATATGAAGACACAGCTCTTTAAGGTCTCTTGATTTCACACAGTACCCTACTGACAGACGCATTATATTTGTCCCCTGCATCTCAACAGAAGCGTTCGTTCGCCCTCAATAGTCTTCGAATGTATTCTGTGATGAAATGAATGCCATGTGCGTGATCAGATTCGATCCAGCAGCAGTAGAGTGATTACTTATTCAACCACACTGTACGTTTCGTTACTCCATCAGAATGTTTGCTAAGAATTCTAGGCAAAGAGTATGTTTGATCCGTCTGAGTAGGTGTTGATGTTTAATTGGAACTTGTGTACGGGATGACGATAGCAATGTGATTCTAGGTGTCCCGGGACTTACCGTGCGGTACCATCGCAGAATATGCCTATAGTGAGTGTGAATGAACACCGGTTAAAGGCATATTCAAGATGGCTATTGTCAGGACCGGCATTCAAACCTCTGATCTCTGAACTCCAACTATCCAGAACAGTCTAGAAGCGTGCATTATGCCAATAGATTGTGTTGGAATTGGATCCCGCAACCTTGGGCTCAAGAGCTGAATATTATCCAAAATGAAATTATTCAGCAACTCCAGTATATTTGACAATTGGCTGGCTGTGTGGCGCAGCGGTAACGTTCTGGCTCGCTGTGTCCAAGGTTGCAGGTTCGAATCCTGGCGCAGTCATTTGAGGGTGCGCAATGCAAGGGAGACGTGTTTGTTGAGTTAGTGGCACGCTAAAGATCCCCTTCGGGGTAAAATTCCGGCGCCCCTAAGAGCCGCGGTAGTTAAAAGGGACGAAAAACCCATAACATAATTCTGACATTAGCAACGCTGATGCTGTCCATATCCAGGTTATACAGAGTAGCCAAGAGTGGTCTGCGTCTCATTTCAAAGTGAAAAATCCATATTTAATAAAGAAACTAGAATTGTTACATTCCGACTGAGATTATAATTATCGTAATTCTTTTCAGATATCTCAATGTGGATTAGTTGGCCAAGTTTCTCCCCAGTGTACCATTGGGCTCAGTAACTTCTCCCCCAGACGCTGGAAGGCCACTGCAGGAGATTGCTACTGATGTCTCCACAATTACACAGGTTATGATAATTTATGTATTATAATTTATTATTTATTTATTATTTATCGTATGGCTAGCAACTAGGTGAATTACAATATAATATATGTATATATCTAAATAAATAAATCAAATGCACAATATACACGTGTAATTAATATACGTGAAGTCAGTTACACTGGCGATAGAAGATGGTATTCTAAGCAAATACCTTCTTGAAATTTAGTCGTATCTTAATTAGTGTAGGTAGAATTAAATCACAAGTAGTTCCGTGAAGAACTATATAGCCTATTTATATATGTCCCACTTATGTTAATAGCCTCTATAATAGGCTTGCCATATTTTTGGTTAGTGAAACCGGGACACATTAATATGGGACGGCCTTACCGCGGGGTAGAGAATTAGAGGCAAAATGGTGAGTTTTAAGCCATTTTTAAGCCTCGCAAGTGACGGAAGGGGGGAATCTGGCACCCTAAATAATTGCTAGTTCTACACACCTTTTAAAATAAATAAAAAAATTGCTACATAGCAATATATAATTTTTCCTTTTTAATGATAACTTTTCTGGTCTGCCATCTAGAAAGAAGGGTTAATAAAATACAATTTAAAATACTTTATAAAATTATTTAATTGAACAATTACTAAGTCTTATTATTTTTTGAAAAACTATAAGTTTTTGTCTAACTACAAAAACAATTACAAAAAAACTTTTTTTGTCATACTAAAAAAACAATTAAATAATGAGTTAAGAATGTTAAACTTTGCTTTCAAACCACTCATATTTTTTACTTGAATGTACTTTTTTCAAAATGTCTTTCTTAAGCTTGACCTTTTCATAAAAATCTTAGCAAGAAAGGCCAACGTTGATTTTACATACAATCAATGCTCTTGCAGTGGACTCTCTCATCGATGCTCTGTCATACTCCAGGCATTGTTCATTAGAGAAAACACCCTTTCCACAGGTGCTGATGTACCTGGTAAACACAATATGTAGCCTACTCTAAAACACGTTCAAGGTTCGGAACAGAGATTTCATTTTCTGAGAAGCTGTGCTCGATAGTCAACGATGTTGATTGTGGAAAAGTAATCGATTCATAAAAGATTCTTAAACACATAAATTCATTACTTTTTACATCTTACGGCCGTTTTCCGGGACATTGATAAAACCGGGCGGGACTCCGGGACTGTATGGCAAGCCTATCTATCAACACTACCATGCCCTACTGGGGCACAGGATCAACCATGGAGAGGGCAGTCGTGCGTAGTGAAGTTGCATCAGCATAGCCCACCCTGCGCAACGGACGGCTAATAGTCTACACAACAGATCTCAAGGCAACATTGCATTACACAGGTCATCTTCATGTACGACCAAGATGTCCCCAGCTCCGCACTCAATCAACGACAATCATAATCGAAGGTCAGAAATAATGTATTCAAACAAAACAGACTGGAATTGGTTCAGTAAGGTAGTTAATGTGGATGAGTGTGTTATTATCCTAATTGCGTACTAGTAAATCGATGGCACCATTGTCCTTGACTGAAATGAGGAACTCCAATAGTTGGTGACTTGCTTACAAGGCCTCGCCGTGTTCGACAAATCTGGCCAAGGGCAACCAAATCCATAACAGTGCACGAGGAATGCGGAGGTTATTAGTGGCAATCTTGCTAAGTATTTTACGTGTCAGAAAAAGTCTGATATTCATTCAGTCAGTGACTGTGGGGACATATTCAGAACCAGAATTCTACTGAAACGAATCAGTTCAGCCTGCTAAAGTTGATGTGGCGATCTCATCCTTCAGCTGGTTAAACACAAACAAGGAAAATTTGATTTACATTATGGCCAGTTGAATTTCTAAACATAGTAGGCTATCTCAAATACTGTATGAGTCCAGTTTTGAATTTCCTGGGTCCATAGGTTGGGAAATGCCTAAATATTATTTACAGTATATTCATAACTAAATACTGAATACAGTACATCTATTCTCTTAAAATAATTGAAATTAGTCATTATTAAGGTTCTACAGTTTGCTGTTACTTATACATCTCAATAATAATAATAATAATAATAATATAATTATCATCTCGTCAATGCTGAAGCTTTTCTCTTCTAAACATTACATAAATAAGCATACAGTCAAATTATACATACCGGTACTGTATATGCGCAAAGAATATCGCGGTTACACATAGTTCCTACTTTGTTCAATTCTTCTGTATTTGAACTAAACTTCTGCATGTTCCCTCGTCAGTTCCAACGGCTCGGAAAATAATATTTTCATGGGAATCCTAAATGCACTGTGCAGGGGCCGATAACCTAGATGTTAGGCCCCTTAAAACAACAATTATCATCATCATAAATGCACTGTGGGTAAAGACATGTTGTTTACGACAGTTCAACTAATGTTGTAGGGATTTCTAGGAAAAGAAAGGTGATGAGGAAGGTAGGAGATTAGGTTTTGTTGTCCACTTTCTAGCTCGCCTTCAGGCTAGTGTCACCAGCTGAGCTTCTTACGCCAACTGGCCCCATTATGACCGAGCTTGCAGTCCATGTTTCATCTGAGACTTTCCTTCCATTTTGCTGAAAGATAATAGCCGTCTATTCCCGCCACGAAAACAGGAGGATAATTTCTAAAACCACTGCATACATTGGCATTGCAAATGAAATAAGCACCAATGCGACATTTACATGGAGATGATTCGAGAGTTGGTGGGCTCTTCATCAAGTGAGAATACATGCAGCTACTGAACACGCTCTCTTCAGGAATGCCGTTGGCCTGTCTTGGGCGGTATGAAAACCTTTCACATCATGAGTGACTTTCTGGAAAAATAAGATGGCTCAGTTTTTGAACGCGTTCTTTTGAAAATGTAAATAATTAGAATTTTATTATTACAGCAAATTTTTCTCGGTATTATATCGTGTCTGTCGGAATTTCACCCAGATGTATCGATTGGGCTCGTCAGTAGTCGATAAATACACCTTGCTCAGTAGTTGAGAGGTAGTGCCGCTCCGGCTTCACTGGGCCTTTGAACAAGCGGGGCGATCTGGATAAGTCGTGTGATGGTTCGAAAGAGAAGGGGTCGTGCCCTATATCCATAGAAAAATCATTTCTATCCTAAGATAAAAACTACCCCTACCACGGGGTAAAATAGTTCTTATTTTGGCCTTTTATGCGGGTTAGTGGCTCATTCAAGATGTCGGCGGTCACGTGGTGTGTGGGTGGTGGGCTTTTCAAATGTCATGGTAGATGTCCTCCCACCCCCAATAATAATAATAATAATAATAATAATAATAATAATAATAATAATCTAATAATATAAAAGGAACAATAAAATAACACAAATTATATTTAAAAAACCTTAGCCGTACATGATTTCTCAAGCCCCATGTTTTCCTCCAGAATTCACCTAAAAATCCCCCGGAATTCCCCTTAATGTCCTTAAATTTCCCCCAAAAATTCCCCAAATGACTTGAAAAGTAGCTGTTTCGCTTATAGGTACGCCCCACTTGGATGGTACTTGAAACTAGGTATTTGAACGGGCAGTAGCCCTATATCCCGCTTTTTACGAGGATGAATTTGGGTAAATTTGTGGAATTTGGGGGATTTCGGGTAAATCTGGGAAATTTGGGGAGTTTTGGGAGATTTTAGGGAATTTGGGGTGATTTAGGGTATTTTAGGGAATTTTGATACATTTGTGGGATTTTAGGTAATTTTGAGGAATCTGGGAGAGTTTAGGGAAATTTGGGAAATTTGGGGAAATTTAAGGACATTTCGGGGAATTCTGGGAAAATTAAGGGACATATACGGGAATTATGGGGAATTTTAGGGACATTTAGGGGAATTCTGGTGGGAGTTATGCCTTGAGCATGCTGGGGTTAGTATTATTATTATTACTATTTCTTCTTTCGTCGTTATACCCATTCAAAAAGCGCGTTTGAACTTGTTGCTTGGCCTGATGGTTTTCGCCTTCTTATCCTCCCAAAATCTCTTCATGAATGCACTGTGTTGCATCTTGCGTTCTGTCGACCACTTCCTAACCGTTTTCTTTATGGGTTTCTCCCTAAATTTATGGTTGGCTACTTTTGTCCTAAAAGCTCCACGATTGTCTATGATGTCGTCTGTGATATTCATTTCTTGGAGGTCCCCCTTAAATTCTTCTAGCCATTTTATCTTGACCTTCTTCGAGTTGATTACTTTGAATAATTTCTTAGTTAGTCTGTCGCTGTTCATTCGGTAGATATGGCCATAGAAATTCAGGCGTCGCTTCCATACGGCATCAGTGAACCTGTCAGTGAAGGAGTACTCCTCTTAATCCACATTCCATTCTCTCTCGTGGGACCATACATTTTCCGGAGAATTTTCCGTTCATGTTTTTCAATGTCTGCAATTTTAGAGTGGCCACCCAGGCATACAGGTTCTGAGGCATATAAAGCTTCCGGCAATACATCTGTCTTGTAGTGTCGTAATTTTGCATTACGCGATATGACTCTTTTGTTGTAGTAATCCCATGTCAGTCTGTACGCCTTATGGAATTTGGTGGTTCTTTCTACATTGGCACTGCTGTATAGTCCTGATGGTAGTTTGATTTCTCCAAGATATTTGAAGGAGGAAACCTGTGAAATTGTGCCGTTTTCCAATTCTAGCGTAGTTCTTTTGCTATTTTGATGTAGATTTTCCATATACTTGGTTTTCTCGTACGATATCTGGAGGCCTGCCTTTGATGCTATATTGTGTAGTCTCTGTATGGCATATCTTGTTTCATCCTTGGTCTTAGTAATGATTGCTAGATCATCAGCAAATGCTAAACATTTCACATTGACCTTGCTTCCCAAATTTCCGATGTTCTCGCCCTTGATATCCTTTTCCTATTCTCTAATAACTTTGTCTAGGACTAAGTTAAACAGAATAGGGGAGATGCCGTCTCCTTGATGAACGCCCGTACATATTTCAAAGGGCTCAGAGATTTCTCCAAGGAATTTCACTTTAAAGGTCGTATTCGTGAGAGTCTTCCGGATAAGTGCTCTGGTCTTCTTGTCCACTCCGAGTTCTTCTAGAGTATCAAAAACTGTATGTCTGTCCACAGAGTCATACGCCTTCTTAAAGTCCACAAAGTGACGAACGTGCTGGCACTTCGGCGAATCCTTAATATCGTCTTCAAGTTCCATATTTGTTCTGCACATGATCGACCTTCCTGAAACCCGCTTGGTACTCGCCAATCAGATGATCTGTCTGTTTTTCTAACCTGTTTAAGAGAGCTTTGGAAAGAATTTTGTATGTGATTGGCAGTAGAGATCTGCTTCTATAGTTGTTTGGATCCGCCTTGTCTCCTTTCTTGTGCAATGGGTGTATTAATGCACACTTCAGTAGGATATATAGGCCGAAGCTGGCACAGGGGCTAATGGGCAAGATGGCCGCCGCGCGCAATCACTCTATGTTATTCTTATGGAGGGGTCATTCAGAGCTGGCACAGTGGCTAATGGGCAAAATGGCCGCCACGCCCTGAGACCGTGAATGACGTCACAGAGAGAGGTCGGCCGTGTACTTGCTAAATGGAATATTTATTATTAATATTATTATTATTATTATTATTATTAGGTAATTATTAATCGATCATGTGCAATTCAGACCAGCCTTATATTGTCCACTTTTGGTGTAGTTGCTAGCATTTTAGCTGTTTCCCTAGAGGTGTGGGTTTCATTCCCGCCTCAACCAAGAAATTTTATTCTGGGCTGAGAGCTGGAATGGGGTACACTCAGCCTCATGAGGTGAAAGTAAGAAAACGTGGGGTTTCATTCATACCCCAGCCATTCCGCCTAATCCAACTTTACCTAACCTACCCTAACCTAACTTAACCTAACCTAACTTCGCCTAACTTAACCTAACCTAACCTAACAAACATTATTTAACCTAACATAACCTAACCTAACCTAGCCTAACTTCAAAGTGAGAGCAAATATGAGAGCAAATGTGAGAGCACACATAATAAACTAAGTTATAACCTAACCTAACCTAACCTAACTTCACCTAACCTAACCTAACTTCAAAGTGAGTGCAAAAGTGAGTGCAAAAGTGGGTGCAAGAGTGGGTGCAAAAGTGGGGTGCAAAAGTGAGTACAAAAGTGAGTGCAAGAGTGGGTGCAAAAGTGGGTGCAAGAGTGGGTGCAAGAGTGGGTGCAAAAGTGAGTGCAAGAGTGGGTGCAAAAGTGAGTGCAAAAGTGAGTGCAAAAGTGGGAGCAAAAAAGTGGGAGCAAAAAAGTGGGAGCAAAGAGTGGGAGCAAAAAATGGGAGCAAAAAGTGGGAGCAAATAAGTAAGAGCAAATGGGAGAAACCTCAGAAACCTCATTTAAATATTTTAGATTCAACATTTTAACATTTTACATTTTAACATTTTAGATTTTTGATTTTTCATTTTACATTTTTTTTAGATTTTACTTTTTACATTTTTGATTTTTTGTATTTTAGATTTTAGTTTTTTTAGATGTTACATTTTCAATTTAAGATTTTTTGATTTTAGATTTTACATTTTCCGAAAAGAGTAAACTACAAGGTCACATACCTAACCTCACCAAACCTAACTTAAGCTAATTCAAAGGCTAATGCACATACACAAAGTATATAAGGGCACATGCAACTAGCCTTATGCTAGTCTTATAGGCTACTGTACAACATGATCACTACCCCAACCGGGGTATTTTTTTTTCATTTTGTTGTTTTCTCATTTGTCAATTTTCCAATTTCCCATTTTCAGTTTTTTTTAATGTCAGTTTTAAGTTTTTCAATTTCATAATATGGAGACATGGATTTTGCATTTCGTTGTTTACACATTTGCCAATTTTCCAATTTCCCATTTTCGTTTTTTGTTAATGTCAGTTTTAAGTTTTTCAATTTCATAATATGGAAACATGGATTTTGCATTTTGTTGTTTACACATTTATTAATTTCACAATTTCCCATGTACAGTTTTTAAAATGTCAGTTTAAAGTTTTTCAATATCATGATATAGAACCATGGATTTTCCAATTTGTTGTTATACATTATTTGTCAATTTACCAAATTCCCATTTACAGTTTTTAAAATTTCAGTTTAATGTTTTTTCTATTTTGTCAACATGGAATCATGGATTTTCCAATTTGTGTTTTACATGTTCATTTTGCATTAGGAGTGGGGAGAGGCGGGTAGTAATTAGAAATGTACAAGCAGTGGTCATAAAATATTTTTATTTTAAATACATGTACACTATTTACACATAATACATTTTTATATATATTCTTTTTTGTTATAAATTGTACAGTTGTTTTTATTTTGTTTTCTATTTATATATTTTTTTAAAATTATGAATACCATTTTTTAATTTTTGTAGTGTTATTGTTTTATTTCCTAAATTGTTTTATGTATTTGCTAGTTGCAGGCAGAAGATTTTGAAATTCATAACTTAACTCTTTAAGCATGGTCAATGATTGAGTAATGACCATAGGCATGTGTACCTATACCATCAGCATCAATCACTCTTTTATCATCACCAGGACACAAAGCAATTTTGTTTAGTCTTATAGATGATATGTCATGTTGTTTAGAAGCGATAATGTTCATTGGTATTCTTTTTACATTGTTTTTCATGACACAATCCTTATAATCTTGAAAGCTTATACAATTTTTGACAACACCTTTGCTAATAACTTTAATCTTTTTGATTTCTTTACCATTTATGTCTAAAGCGTACATTTTAGCTCTAAGTCCAACAAATGCTTTTATAATTTGTCCACAAGCCTCGTCTTTAAATTTCCCCAACGTTTTCTTGTTTGATGTAGAGTAACATATGTGATTAGTAGGATAATCTGATGTGTCCAGGTGTTCTAGGAAATCCAATTTGTCTTGATATACATCTGGGGTGTTAACCAAATAAATGAACGAGTCGGTATCCATATACATGAGTTTAAGATTGTTCATTCCATAATAGGGTAGCAGGACATCATAGTGGTGGGAATACATTAGAGTTTTTGAAATATCCAGTATACACATTCCAATATATATAGGCTTATTGAATACAATGTTACGTTTAGCCATGTGGAAAGCAGCTAGGTTGGGACCATAAATTGTTCTGTCGATGAATGTTGGTTTAGCTATTAGCTTTTCTGCCTTTTTGCTGTCAGTCACAAGACGTATGTCTATTCTTTTACGGATATTTTCCATTGTTTTCCCAAAAATGGCATTGTTGAATAATTTATACAGATTTTTCTCAAAATCATTTCTGGCTTGTTTTCGAAGGTTGTTATAAAAATCAACGTATGCCTTTAACCAAGGTCTTTGTTTAAACTTTAACACACGATGAATTTTTATCAATTTTATTCCATGATCTAAAGCCTGTTTTAATGCCATGTAGTGAACAACATATCGCCTTCGATTTCCAAGATGAGGAATTAGTTTTTTCAGAGACGAATCCTTAGGTTGTGTACACTCTGGTAGGAAAGGTAAATCGTTGTGTAGATCATGAAGGTCAGATGGGTAATCAACATCAACGTCTAGAATGTATCCCACAGGATCGTCGTTCTTTAGTTTTTCTAGATCAACAGTATCTGGAGAAACCCACTGAAATCCACCATAAGGAAGGGAGTGGCACATAGCCCACCCGTATTGGTTGTTGGCATCATCATAGGCGATGGTTTCTCAGAATCATAGGTTTCCATGTATTTATTGTTAGCTTCAGCATACCGATGAGACACCTGGCATATGCCTCCACGTATTCCAGACTCGATTAAAAGAATCTGATCGTAATCCTGTAGCAATTCCAGTTCAATGCCTGTGTAAAGGAGCATTGCCTCGAAACTTAAACCAGGCGAAGTAAAGAAGTGTGCAGCATCCACTCGGTGTGTTTCTAGTGTTTTGTTTCTAAACGTTTCAAAGCTGTCTGCAAGAAGGAGTACATCTGATGTTAGGTAGAGGTCACTATATTCCCCTAGAGTTTTAATGTTGAACTGTTTCCAGACATTTTTGGCATGTTCATAGTCTTCTTGACTAACATCTTCTTGACTTAATTTGTTAAAGAATGCCTCTTTTGGAGGTAAACACGTTTCACTTAACTTTTCCCATGAGTCAATGTAGTCATAACAAAATACCCCTTTACGAGTCATGAGCATTGCATTTTCTTTTCCAAAGTACTTGTCTGTTTCAGGGTATGATGTTAAGTTGGAAACTAAGTTTTCCAAACTACTCGGCATTAACCGAAACGTGTCCACAAATCTAAGCTTAACATTTCCTACATATTTGGTGAAGGAAATGTATTTTTCCTTGGAGTTAGCGATAACATCCACTCTCTCAGTAGTACATCCTAATTGCTTTACAATGAAATTTGCGTCGTAGCCACTCATATTATGTAGAAATACAGGAACGGGGTTACGTGTTTTACACCTCAAATTACAGTTATTGTGAGCACTTCCACGGTATTCCCCTGTAATATGGCAATGGTCTCGAACTTTCCAATCCTCTTTGGTATACGGTTTTTGACACAAATAACAGGTTTCAGAACATTGGAACTCTGCTTCTTGATCCTCAGTTAAAGCCTTTGGAACATTTAAGCTGTAAAGGCGATCAATTTCATTAGCTATTGAAATCAAACAGACCATAAACTTTTCTGCAGCGTCAGGTCCACGATAAATAAGAGGTTGGCTTGGAAGGTTTGTCTTTATGTGTTCCACAGCAGGTGAGGGTTTAACGTATATACCAAAGCTCATAGGAACATGACTCTGGTATGGCACTGTATAACTTGCTTCAGGATTGGGTAGACATGTTTGATAGGGTAACAGTATACTTTCAAAATCAGCATAGATAACGTAAGGTATTCTCAGCATTTTTTCCACGTTTAAAAATTTGACAATGGGGTTTTTAATAGGCATTTCAACCCTAGCAATGTCATGCTGGACGCACAAAGCTCTATGTTCTTTCAATTTTTCTATTCCTTGTTGACCATATCGATTATCGAAGTGAGTAAAACACCGTTTACACGTATATATCTTATGTCCATGGTGAGTAATCTGATGTCCTACTAGTTTATCAAAATCTTTGATAAAGACGTAGTGGTTCTGGCCGGATGATGAACTTAGCAGAAGGAGGTCACGATGGTCTTGCATCTCTTGATCCACAACCTTTAGAGGGAACAGTTTATTGTTTTGTTCCAATCCAAATACATTAATGGATATATCGTTGGCTTTTTCAAATTTGGGAATGTCAACTAGCGATGTAGGAAACGATATTACAGAAAAATCATACTTGTTGTCCAGGTCCTTGTATTTACTAATGCGATGAGCATTCTTTTTAACCAGTTTTGCTAAAATGGCATACATAAAACACTTTTCATCATTCAAATTTTCAGGATTAATGCAGGCTTTTCTTGCTTGTATAGCTGCTGGTAATGGAATATATGTGCTTCCACGCAAGGGATTGTACTTATTTATTTTCAATCGTACTCCTTCCACTGCTAACAAAGCCCAATTACTGCCTTTTAGCTCAGATTCTTCCATTTCCGTAGTTAACTTTGTAAATTGTGTTTCCAAGAAACTACTTAAGTCCGTTTCCAAAAATAGGGCCTGATTTCGTGTTTTAAATGCACGATCTGTAATTTCATTGGTAGATGTATGAATGAATCTACATTCAGCCACAAGATTAACTTTTATCGACTTGTGCATTGCTAGTTCTTTCTGCATAGCTTGTATTATTTGCTGTTTGGACTCTTTAAGGTATGAATTTAAATCCTTGCACGTATCGCAACGAATGAAATAGGATTTAAGTCGACCTTCAAAAGATGTCTCATATTCAATAAGTCCATTTTTGTCAGGGACCAATGACAGTAGGTAATGTTTTGTAGGCTCTGCCTTTTGTCTTTTAGCTGCCGACACAACATTACAACATTCTTCATGACGACGTCCATTGTAGGCATTGTTGAATGTACTACCACAGGTCTTGCACTCATGAAATTCACCACACGATACTTCATGTCGCTTCCTATGATAGTCTCGAAGAAAAGTCTTTCCACACTCTTTACACATATAGCTAGGAATGGCTTCTTCCATTATGAATGTTGATTTCTGCAAACAGCTGCTTACTGCGTATCACAGGGCTAGAGGTTGGTCAGTGAGACGGTCTTTCACGATGTGAACACCGTGAGAGGTAGTAGTCAACTAGTGATATTCTTGTGAAGGGTCCACTAATATACCCCTAGTCTAGACCAACAGCTCTTTACAGCGTATGACAAGGCTGTATACTGGACAGTGAGACGGTCTTTCACGATGTGAACACTGTAACAAGTAGTAGTCAACTGATTATATACTTGCTAAGGGTTCTCTAATATACAATAGTCAAGACCAACAGCTACTTACTGAGTAGTACAAGGCTGTACAATAGTTGTTTTGACAGTCTTTCACGATGTGGTCACTGTGAATGGTAGTAGTCAACTGATGATATTCTTGAAAAGGGTCCTCTAATGTACCCCTGGTTAAGGGTAACAGCTGTTCACTGCTTATGACAAGGCTAAAGACTGGTTGCTTCAACGGTTTTTCAAAAAATATTTGGAAAGTAGGCTATGTCATTAATCTAAAAATCCTAAAAAGACATATGTTAACTCCAACACCTACCTCTATACCACTCTCAGTCCACAAATAGTGTATTTTTCAAATTTTCCAAAACATATTTCCAAAATGGGTATAATTTCCAAAATTAAAATGTTTACAAAAATGTTTGTTTGTCATAAATGAATGGCCTTTGCCTCCTCTACAGCCGTACCAAGTCCCAGGTCTCTAGGACAACAAAATTAATAAATTTGAAAATGGTCTTATATTTACAAAATTAAAAAGTTTACAAAAAAGTTTGTTTGACATAAATGAATGGCCTTTACCCCCTCTACCCCCACACTAAGTCTCATGTCTCTAGGACAACAGAAATAAAATTTTCAAAATGGGCTTATATTTCCAAAATTAGGAATTCTACAAAAAAGTTTGTTTGACGTAAATCAATGGTCTTTACCCCCTCTATTCCAACACCAAGTCTCAGGTCTCTAGGTCAACAAAAATAAAATTTGGAAAAAATGGTCACTATTTTGGAAACTAGGAATTCTACAAAAATGTTTGTATAACATAAATGAAAGGTCTCTATCCCCTCTACCTGTAAACCAAGTTCCAGGTCTGTATGACAAAAAATGAAAATAGTTCAACTGGGAAAGTAGGCGATTTTTCATAAAACTAAACATTCTAAAAAGTGTTCTATGGGCTTAAAAGAATGGCCTCAATGTCTTTTATTTTTTATAATAAAACTTTTTTATTTTTTACATTTTTTTGAAAAAAGTTCAATTTTGAAATTTTTATATTTTGGAAACTAAAGAGTTAACAAAAAATTTTGTTTGACATAAATGACTGGCCCTGACCCCATCTACCACCAAAATAAATTTCAAGTCGCTAGGACAAAAACTGTGCAGTAGGGGGGTGATGAGAGTTTCTGCTTAGTAGTGCTTAGTAGTGGGTCGAGGAGGGTTTTAGAGTGGCTTGGAACTCTCATCACCCCCCTACTGCACAGTTTTTGTCCTAGCGACTTGAAATTTATTTTGGTGGTAGATGGGGTCAGGGCCAGTCATTTATGTCAAACAAAATTTTTTGTTAACTCTTTAGTTTCCAAAATATAAAAATTTCAAAATTGAACTTTTTTCAAAAAAATGTAAAAAATAAAAAAGTTTTATTATAAAAAATAAAAGACATTGAGGCCATTCTTTTAAGCCCATAGAACACTTTTTAGAATGTTTAGTTTTATGAAAAATCGCCTACTTTCCCAGTTGAACTATTTTCATTTTTTGTCATACAGACCTGGAACTTGGTTTACAGGTAGAGGGGATAGAGACCTTTCATTTATGTTATACAAACATTTTTGTAGAATTCCTAGTTTCCAAAATAGTGACCATTTTTTCCAAATTTTATTTTTGTTGACCTAGAGACCTGAGACTTGGTGTTGGAATAGAGGGGGTAAAGACCATTGATTTACGTCAAACAAACTTTTTTGTAGAATTCCTAATTTTGGAAATATAAGCCCATTTTGAAAATTTTATTTCTGTTGTCCTAGAGACATGAGACTTAGTGTGGGGGTAGAGGGGGTAAAGGCCATTCATTTATGTCAAACAAACTTTTTTGTAAACTTTTTAATTTTGTAAATATAAGACCATTTTCAAATTTATTAATTTTGTTGTCCTAGAGACCTGGGACTTGGTACGGCTGTAGAGGAGGCAAAGGCCATTCATTTATGACAAACAAACATTTTTGTAAACATTTTAATTTTGGAAATTATACCCATTTTGGAAATATGTTTTGGAAAATTTGAAAAATACACTATTTGTGGACTGAGAGTGGTATAGAGGTAGGTGTTGGAGTTAACATATGTCTTTTTAGGATTTTTAGATTAATGACATAGCCTACTTTCCAAATATTTTTTGAAAAACCGTTGAAGCAACCAGTCTTTAGCCTTGTCATAAGCAGTGAACAGCTGTTACCCTTAACCAGGGGTACATTAGAGGACCCTTTTCAAGAATATCATCAGTTGACTACTACCATTCACAGTGACCACATCGTGAAAGACTGTCAAAACAACTATTGTACAGCCTTGTACTACTCAGTAAGTAGCTGTTGGTCTTGACTATTGTATATTAGAGAACCCTTAGCAAGTATATAATCAGTTGACTACTACTTGTTACAGTGTTCACATCGTGAAAGACCGTCTCACTGTCCAGTATACAGCCTTGTCATACGCTGTAAAGAGCTGTTGGTCTAGACTAGGGGTATATTAGTGGACCCTTCACAAGAATATCACTAGTTGACTACTACCTCTCACGGTGTTCACATCGTGAAAGACCGTCTCACTGACCAACCTCTAGCCCTGTGATACGCAGTAAGCAGCTGTTTGCAGAAATCAACATTCATAATGGAAGAAGCCATTCCTAGCTATATGTGTAAAGAGTGTGGAAAGACTTTTCTTCGAGACTATCATAGGAAGCGACATGAAGTATCGTGTGGTGAATTTCATGAGTGCAAGACCTGTGGTAGTACATTCAACAATGCCTACAATGGACGTCGTCATGAAGAATGTTGTAATGTTGTGTCGGCAGCTAAAAGACAAAAGGCAGAGCCTACAAAACATTACCTACTGTCATTGGTCCCTGACAAAAATGGACTTATTGAATATGAGACATCTTTTGAAGGTCGACTTAAATCCTATTTCATTCGTTGCGATACGTGCAAGGATTTAAATTCATACCTTAAAGAGTCCAAACAGCAAATAATACAAGCTATGCAGAAAGAACTAGCAATGCACAAGTCGATAAAAGTTAATCTTGTGGCTGAATGTAGATTCATTCATACATCTACCAATGAAATTACAGATCGTGCATTTAAAACACGAAATCAGGCCCTATTTTTGGAAACGGACTTAAGTAGTTTCTTGGAAACACAATTTACAAAGTTAACTACGGAAATGGAAGAATCTGAGCTAAAAGGCAGTAATTGGGCTTTGTTAGCAGTGGAAGGAGTACGATTGAAAATAAATAAGTACAATCCCTTGCGTGGAAGCACATATATTCCATTACCAGCAGCTATACAAGCAAGAAAAGCCTGCATTAATCCTGAAAATTTGAATGATGAAAAGTGTTTTATGTATGCCATTTTAGCAAAACTGGTTAAAAAGAATGCTCATCGCATTAGTAAATACAAGGACCTGGACAACAAGTATGATTTTTCTGTAATATCGTTTCCTACATCGCTAGTTGACATTCCCAAATTTGAAAAAGCCAACGATATATCCATTAATGTATTTGGATTGGAACAAAACAATAAACTGTTCCCTCTAAAGGTTGTGGATCAAGAGATGCAAGACCATCGTGACCTCCTTCTGCTAAGTTCATCATCCGGCCAGAACCACTACGTCTTTATCAAAGATTTTGATAAACTAGTAGGACATCAGATTACTCACCATGGACATAAGATATATACGTGTAAACGGTGTTTTACTCACTTCGATAATCGATATGGTCAACAAGGAATAGAAAAATTGAAAGAACATAGAGCTTTGTGCGTCCAGCATGACATTGCTAGGGTTGAAATGCCTATTAAAAACCCCATTGTCAAATTTTTAAACGTGGAAAAAATGCTGAGAATACCTTACGTTATCTATGCTGATTTTGAAAGTATACTGTTACCCTATCAAACATGTCTACCCAATCCTGAAGCAAGTTATACAGTGCCATACCAGAGTCATGTTCCTATGAGCTTTGGTATATACGTTAAACCCTCACCTGCTGTGGAACACATAAAGACAAACCTTCCAAGCCAACCTCTTATTTATCGTGGACCTGACGCTGCAGAAAAGTTTATGGTCTGTTTGATTTCAATAGCTAATGAAATTGATCGCCTTTACAGCTTAAATGTTCCAAAGGCTTTAACTGAGGATCAAGAAGCAGAGTTCCAATGTTCTGAAACCTGTTATTTGTGTCAAAAACCGTATACCAAAGAGGATTGGAAAGTTCGAGACCATTGCCATATTACAGGGGAATACCGTGGAAGTGCTCACAATAACTGTAATTTGAGGTGTAAAACACGTAACCCCGTTCCTGTATTTCTACATAATATGAGTGGCTACGACGCAAATTTCATTGTAAAGCAATTAGGATGTACTACTGAGAGAGTGGATGTTATCGCTAACTCCAAGGAAAAATACATTTCCTTCACCAAATATGTAGGAAATGTTAAGCTTAGATTTGTGGACACGTTTCGGTTAATGCCGAGTAGTTTGGAAAACTTAGTTTCCAACTTAACATCATACCCTGAAACAGACAAGTACTTTGGAAAAGAAAATGCAATGCTCATGACTCGTAAAGGGGTATTTTGTTATGACTACATTGACTCATGGGAAAAGTTAAGTGAAACGTGTTTACCTCCAAAAGAGGCATTCTTTAACAAATTAAGTCAAGAAGATGTTAGTCAAGAAGACTATGAACATGCCAAAAATGTCTGGAAACAGTTCAACATTAAAACTCTAGGGGAATATAGTGACCTCTACCTAACATCAGATGTACTCCTTCTTGCAGACAGCTTTGAAACGTTTAGAAACAAAACACTAGAAACACACCGAGTGGATGCTGCACACTTCTTTACTTCGCCTGGTTTAAGTTTCGAGGCAATGCTCCTTTACACAGGCATTGAACTGGAATTGCTACAGGATTACGATCAGATTCTTTTAATCGAGTCTGGAATACGTGGAGGCATATGCCAGGTGTCTCATCGGTATGCTGAAGCTAACAATAAATACATGGAAACCTATGATTCTGAGAAACCATCGCCTATGATGATGCCAACAACCAATACGGGTGGGCTATGTGCCACTCCCTTCCTTATGGTGGATTTCAGTGGGTTTCTCCAGATACTGTTGATCTAGAAAAACTAAAGAACGACGATCCTGTGGGATACATTCTAGACGTTGATGTTGATTACCCATCTGACCTTCATGATCTACACAACGATTTACCTTTCCTACCAGAGTGTACACAACCTAAGGATTCGTCTCTGAAAAAACTAATTCCTCATCTTGGAAATCGAAGGCGATATGTTGTTCACTACATGGCATTAAAACAGGCTTTAGATCATGGAATAAAATTGATAAAAATTCATCGTGTGTTAAAGTTTAAACAAAGACCTTGGTTAAAGGCATACGTTGATTTTTATAACAACCTTCGAAAACAAGCCAGAAATGATTTTGAGAAAAATCTGTATAAATTATTCAACAATGCCATTTTTGGGAAAACAATGGAAAATATCCGTAAAAGAATAGACATACGTCTTGTGACTGACAGCAAAAAGGCAGAAAAGCTAATAGCTAAACCAACATTCATCGACAGAACAATTTATGGTCCCAACCTAGCTGCTTTCCACATGGCTAAACGTAACATTGTATTCAATAAGCCTATATATATTGGAATGTGTATACTGGATATTTCAAAAACTCTAATGTATTCCCACCACTATGATGTCCTGCTACCCTATTATGGAATGAACAATCTTAAACTCATGTATATGGATACCGACTCGTTCATTTATTTGGTTAACACCCCAGATGTATATCAAGACAAATTGGATTTCCTAGAACACCTGGACACATCAGATTATCCTACTAATCACATATGTTACTCTACATCAAACAAGAAAACGTTGGGGAAATTTAAAGACGAGGCTTGTGGACAAATTATAAAAGCATTTGTTGGACTTAGAGCTAAAATGTACG